>VZTJ01000388.1:210435-380876 GCA_013397795.1 Orthonyx spaldingii
AAAAAAAAAAAGGAAAAGGTGATAAGCCACTGAAGTGCCAGAAAGAGACAGAGCAAAGGCAACAATAATGACATGATTCAGGTATGTAAATGAAAACACTCCTGGCAAGAAAAAGTAAAGAGAAGCTGTTAAAAGTAACCTCTTTTAGTACTTTCTACTAGGACTGTGCCTTTTGCAATGTGCCACTTTAGAAAAGCTGAGATCATAGCAGATCTCTGAATGTAGATCAGGTTTTATCAAAGCCTTTTGCTTTGTCTGTATGTTGAACAGAGAGTTGTATTTTAACAAATGCAGAAATAATGAGGGTTTCAGATATCCAACGTAAGCACAAAAAGATACACTCCACTCTAATATTTCAAAGCATTCAGACTCACAACTGAAACAGCACTGAGGATACACAAAATTCCAACATGTAGTTGTCAGGATTTCTGGTAGTAAGGAATCTCAGTCACATCTCTTTCCTCTTTCCCATCTGAAGCAAAAGGTAAAATTCTTCAGAATTTTAAAAGTGGTGTGTAGGTATTATGCACCTTCCATACATACTGTATGTATGAATTGGCACTTTAAAACAATTTTTTAAAAACCCTCAGTCTATTTTAAATGAAACTAAATTTTTGCTTTTCTGCCTGACTGTACATTATATCGCTTTACTAAAGGACAGTACACCTGGTCTAAAGCATATATTTAGATATGTTTGCACTATATCTCAATAAAAAGATTAATAATATTTTAGCTAAAATAAGTTGTTCCTGTGGGGATTTTTCTCCTTTTGTACCTCTTCCTGTGGATGCCAAGTCACAAGTTAAATAACGGTTTAAGTTAAGCACAGGCAAATTTAACCTCTGTAGTTTTCATGAAAGCTTCTTGGTCTGTTTTGGCTGTATTACTTTTCTTCACATATAACTTTATATTTACATAATAAACAGTAAAGTAGTTGGTCTATTAGCTGGCCCCTCAAAAAGTTGTTTATATCCCAAAAATGGGTGAGGACATCTTGCCTGAGTTAAGTAATTGCAGCATCAAGGAAATGTCCTTTCAGTCCCTTGGAATTTCTTTTCCCTTGTTCTGCCTTGCCTCTTCTGCTATTAGTCTTCAACTCCTAGTGACCTTCTCTTTCTCCAGATTTCAAACTGGTATGCTTCCTGAAGATATAGTTTATTCCCACTGAAAAGCTCTACTCACAGAAATTTCCACTTAGGATATGTAAAATAAGATCTTTGTATCTGCCTAAAATATCTCTGTACCTATATATAGCAAGAGCACTGTCTAAAACTGCAAACTCTACATCCACATAAAAATTAAATGGACTGCTTATGGTGCAGTCTGCATGGTACAGATCTGATTAGCTGTTTTGATTATTCTTTTTGATGCATTTTTGCAACTAGAAACATACGAGATGTGCTTTACTGAATGTAGAAATGGAGCATATTTTGGAAAGCCATGATCATTCTCCATAGTAATTTTTCATTAGTTATTTATTTTTCATTGTTTGGAAAGTGAACACTACAGAAATTGTTCCATGTTTGGTATTGAAAAAAATAATTCGGTTGTGGGCAATAATTCGGTAACACTACCTGGTTAGTATTATTTTCACTGAGCTCCTTTGTACCTTCTGAGGACATCTGGGAGATATTTAAAGCCTAGAAGTCCAAAATAGCTGTCCATGAGATGACCCAAACCAGGGAATTGATATTGGTGGACTGGCCAGGAAGTGTGACATATAAACAACTAATTTCTTGTTGGCAGTACCTCAGGTATCTGTCTTATAAGAAGAGGCTTTGGAAAAAGATTCTGCTATGTCCCAGCAGTGGAATTCAGGATAGAAAATAGGTTCAAAGGTCTTAGAAAAGTATTTTTTCTGGTACCTTTTTGCTTGAGATTTGCACCATTGTGCCCTGTCTAGGCTGTCATACAATATTGTTTTATCAGAGGGTCCATCACCCCATAAGCTATGGAGTAATGCAGCCATGAAGAAAGACACTCAGAAAATCACAAAAAGCCATATAAAGGCCAGATTCCCTCTTCGTAAGCCCACAGAAGTAGATGTTTAAGATGCTAGGATGTATTTCTAATCAAAACAAGGAAACATTCTTGCTATTGTTTAATTGTATATCCTTATGCGGAATACTGTGCATGATTCTAATAACCCATGTTAAGAGCTGATTAATTTAAATTGTAACAGCTACACACAGCAGAAGCTGAACTGATTAGGGAAACAGGGATCCTATTTTATAAGCTATTCTTACTTGGGGGTACAAAGTTTTTTCCACAGTATTAACAGAAATATACTGGCAAAATTTCTGTGCACCAGATTGGGCTTTGAGAGTTGAGCTTATTAGAATGACTAGAATGAAATCTGCTAGTGGATGGGGGAAATGGGAAACAGCTACAAGGGACAAGACAGAAGGGATGTGCATGCCTTCTATAAACAGACCAAGAGGATAAACGTCAAGGAGTGAAATAAACTATTTAAGATAAAGGAAAATGTTGGTGTTAGGAGATACACACATAAATTGTCCCCAAATGAAAGGAAACCATCAAAATGGCTAGCATAGCAAAGCACTGGTCTCACTGATCAATGGGAACCTTTACAATCTTAAATCCTCTGTTTTATATCATACCAAAAAGGTATGGCAAGATTTCAAAATGTTCTCATTTTGGCTTTCAAATAATGCCTTATACTAGGAAATATTATAAAAATAAAGAAAAGGCATAAACCAGACACTTGCCAGCACTTTGCCCAGCCAAGATGTCATTCCTTTTCCTTGTCATTGTCTTATTTCTCCTTTTAATGATATCCAGCAAAAGTATGATCTGTGGTTATGAAGTTTGATTAACCACTTAAAGCAGACAGAAAAACTTTATTGGTATAATATTTGCTTTTCCATGTGTTGAGTACTCTATAACACAGACATCCAGTTGTCACTCATCATAAATCTACAAATGCACAACTACCATCTTGCATGTATATACTTAAAGCTACAGTTACAAATTAAAATTTTATTGGTGCATCTATTTTCCCACTGAACAAAACAACTACAAAGCAAATTGAGAACTGCCAGGATACCACTTGAGCATTAGCTTGGTAGCTGTCTCCCCACTGTGCTGACACAGTTTTAATTCTTCTCCCTACTCAAGAGTCTTGCAGCAACAAAGCCAACAGCTGTGGCCCAAAGGCAGTCAAGTTTGGCAGTTGCAGTACTCAGATGACAACCTCTGGTGTATCTCTTTCCAATAGCAGCAGCAGCAGCAGCAGCAGGGACATCTGGATCTATTGACGGCTCGAGGGTTTCTCTCTTGGCTGGGTTCCTCCCTAGCAGCTGTGGAACTGTCTCTATTGCTGTCATGAGGTTGGGCTGCAGTGAGTATAACAGTGTTCCCTCATCCTGCTGTGATTATGAGATTCCTCACTGTGTACTTCTAATCAGTCTCTCTCCTCAATCACATTACACTGAAAACAAAATAAAAAAACAGAAAAAAACCCACAAACATTTCCATTTAATTGGTCATTTTTCTAAAATGGTCTATTCTCTGCCCTTCAATGCATGCCCATTTATGCAGCACATTGGTTCTGACTGCAAGAATTTCAAATTCCCAAACAGACTATTTCAGTGTGAGTTTGGTTTTGGTGTTGCTTTGGGGTGGTCTTTATACCAGTTTCTATCTGTAAATGCAGTTTCTCATTAGAAACACAAGGATAAACTACATCAAAATCAAGATCTACGCTCTCTGACACAGATGACTATTACAACTGAGTAACCATGCAAGAGCTAGAAGCTGGGCAGAGTTTATCTTAAAGGTGATGCTTACTGGTACCTGGTTTATTGGATACTGATGACCTACAGGAGAAGGTGGAAGAAGAGGGGATTGTAACTGATATACTACTAGACAGAGAAAGAGGAACGGTATTTGGTGCAGCATCAATCCAGATTGAAGCAAGGAGTCCTCATTTGGGCTTGCTTATCACCCCTAGCCCAATATCCATGACAGACATACCAGAAATGCAGAAAGGCATTGAGGGGTGCGGGTAGGCCAGAAATGAAAAGGGTGAAATTGAAGGAAAAGTCAAAGCCAAGGTTTTTTGGTGAAGAGCTCAGCAGAAACAGGGATTGACTTAGAAAGTGAAAAAGATTAATCTGGCCTTGCAACACAGGACACTTTCAGGCTCTTTGTTCTTTTTTAAACAAAATAAAACAAAACAAAACAAACCCCACCATACCTCAGTCTCTGTCTTTGCAAAATACTGTGTTGGGAATTCAGCTAAGAGTCTTATTATTCCAGCCACAGTCTTGCGGCTGAAACCATGTTTAGAGCTTTAGAAATTTAAAGATAAAATGCTTCAGAGTGTGTAAGTGCTAAGAACATACAGGGCTGTCCTATCCCTACAAATAACTACTCGGTAATAATTTGGTGAACCCAGCAATACAGTTGTGACCTCAAATGCTGTGTTAAACAAGGAATTCTCCAGCCCATTTGCTGTCATTCTCTCACACAGAGTTCATGCTTCTTTTAGGAATGTCTGATCACTACGTGAAACCTAGAGGCAGGAAAGCCAGACAAAACTCTGAAGCTTACTAAAGCTGGAAATCTAGACTTAAAATTCTATACAAAATATAAATTATTTGCACTACAGTGAATCATATATCATAACATAAATTAATAATATATTACTCAGTGAAATGCTAAGTGTGATTTTTAATACTATATGACAGATTTTTTAATTTATGAACTGTCTATTAAATTTAAAATCCTTCCATTTCTTTCTTCTCTATCATATATTAAAGTCTCCTTTTGTTTGAGTCTCCTAATCCTTCATTTATTAACAATACCACTCTTTCTCTTTTCTACTATTGCTTTTAAGTTCTTTCCTTTCATTATTTCCTTTATTTTCCTTTTACTTTTCAAGTCTCCTGATATTCAATTTTCATGACAAAATTATGTAAGAATTAGACCCAAATGTTTTCTGTCTTTCTTCCCATGTATATAATATCTTACATGAATATATTAAACTCATATATGTCATTCTTAGAGTGATCCATAAATAATATAAAAGAATAATAGGGCAAATAATATCTATCACCTGTAGTAGGTAAAATATGGTAGCTTTTCACTCTGGACTTCTTTCTTTTCTACTGGCTTTACTACCTAGTAATTAGTATAATGTGGACTCCAGATTCAGATTATCCTCAGTAGAAGTGCTTTTGCCTGCCAGATACTTACTATATAAACATTTACATATGCATCTATGTTGATTAAAATTTTCTCAATCTCTGCCAAATTGAAACCCAGGTCAAAAAGTACAAGGCTAACATTAAAAAAGGAAAAAAAAAAAAGGAAAAGGAAAAAAATTACTTCCCTTGTAATTATATTCCTTTGTAGAAATGTAAATTCCCATAATCAAAACTGTACATAATTGCCAGTTAGTTGCCTTAAGCACACTGATTTTGTGGTTTTTTCCATAGAAGTCCCAGTCCCTTTATATGGTTACCCTTGGGAAGGCCCATAAATAACATGATTTCTCAGAACTCTAATTTTTCTAACTGGATCATACATAAAAATGGATGTTTTCTAAATGTTTTTGTGGCATTTTCTTCTACTTAGACCATAGTGTTTATTCATAGGATTTTGAATGAGCATTTAAATTGAAGAAGACCCAGGGTGCATCTCTGCAACCCCCACCTTATTTAGCACCCCACTGCAGTAGCAAAAGTTGTTGGGGGGATTGTGCAGATCCTTTGGGACACCTAGCACCAGCAAAGCCATGTCTAGCAGTCACCACTGAGCTGTTCTACACACACTTATTGATCTAACACACCCAAACAGGATGAGAGAGGAGAGGGCTTTGTAATACAAGTGGCATGAATGATCCCATCAGCAGGGTCAACTGAGCAGTATCCCTAGCTAGTAAAGATTTCTCCTAGTGCTCTCACAAGTAGAAGGGAACAAATGGTAGCCACAATGCTGTACTATCAGTGATTTGTGAAACATTCCATGTGGTATATGGACGTCATAGCGTAGTGTGCAGGAGAGATTTGCAAGCCATTAAAGGAATTACACTGTTGTGAGGCACTTGAATAAATTTTAGTATATGATTTTCAGCAAATGAATTGAAACTATTATGGCTGCTCCTTTTATGTGTGTCTTCTTGTACTTTTGGGTGCTAATTTTTAATATGGATGTTTTGAGAGTGATTTTATCTTTATTGTTTAACTGAAAATTTCTCAGATCTTAAGAGGATTCCTGGGCAAGTGCCTGAAGACTGAAATAGTTTTCATCGATAGGTTCTAAAATTCATTGGCTTACACATTCTCCTGCTGAAAACTTGAGTTTTGCCCTGACACCAAAGAGCTGTCCAATTTTCAGTCTGGGCTTTGGTCCCTACATTGTGTCTGCCAACAATGGTGTCAGCTGTGATCTAGACACCTGTCTGTTAGAAACTACACTGAGACCACAAACTCATTTCATACAGATCACTGAAAAGACATTAGATGGCAATAATTGCTGTTACTTCCAACCTGGATTAGATTTGAACCAACAACCTAGGATTCATATTGTATTACTGGTCCCCTGAGCTGTTCACTACTTTTGAATTCTTTCTCTGATGTTGTGTTAGGTATTCTTAAAGTAATATATTGGATTCCTGATTCTGTGCACAAAGAAATGAGAAATCATATGAATAATTCTTCATTGTATGTGGATTTGTATACAAAAATATGTAATATAAACCCAATCTATTTTAGGAACATTAAAATTCTGATAACTTCCTAGAAAACAAAAATTAATTATGCTCTTCCCAGGTTAGGATCATTTGGAAGGCTCCTGCCCCTACCAAGTTTAGATTTGGATTATTTGTGGAACTGTCTCTATTGCTGTCATGAGGTTGGGCTGCAGTGAGGATAACAGCCTCTTATTATATCTGCAGCACACATAGTGCAGACCCAAGTATTTCTGAGGTTACTGAGTTTCATGACAGGATCCTGAGTGGGCCTAAATATACTGTTGGAGTAAATCCTCTACTGAAATAGATGGATTTGCACCAGAACATATCAGCAAGGAATAAATAACATAAATTCTTGAAATATCCCAGTTGGGGGAGGAATATGTGTTAAAAATATACATATTGCCATCAGCAATGCCAGTAAAAGATTTTGCATAGACATGTATGGGATCAAATAGCCATCATAAATGACCATTTTATAACTCTACTGTAAACTCTATTTTAAAGGTACATATTTGACCTCACAGTAAATTAGGACTGTGACAAGCAGCATTTTTGCTCTTGTATTTTTTCAGCCAAACCACAGTGGGTTTAGCACTGTTCAAACCTGTATTACATCTACACACAAAAAAATCAGCAATAGGATACATTCGTTTCAAAGGTGTGTATCATCAAAGACCACTTTTTTGTTAAAAAAAAAAAAAAGGAAAATCAAAACCCTAAGTCCTAGATAATACTTTCTATACAGTGCTGTGTTTAACTGAGAGTTCATGTTTACAGCCTGGTTGTAAAAAGCTGAGAAAATAGAGCTTTGTTACCCAGACACTGATGAAACTCTAAATAGCATTGCAGGCAGAGCTGTATAATGAGTACATATTAAAATGTCTTTGGTGTCTTCTGAGAGTGCGGAACATTACTTGTTACTCTGACCATAAACGTATAACAATTGTGGTTTTGTAAAATAAGTCGAAACCTCCTGCAGTCTGAAATATAGAACAATGCAGATGACTAATTTGAATCAACGAGGTTCCACGTGGCATGTCACAGTGGGATTCCTAATGATCTTCTACAAGGATACTGTTTGTCTAAGGCTCTCATTTTCCATCCTGTGATGTGTGGATGTGAACTATGCTGAAAATAATACGAGGCTAATTACCAACCTTGTCAATGGCAATTCACATACAGTGATAAACTATAGTTCTTAAAAAAAAAAAAAAAAAATTAAGCCACATATCTTTTCAGTAACAAAGATAACGAAACTAAAGATGGTTTCAGCATCTGCTCACAGTTTCTTTGTTTCTAACAGGATTTTTCAGGCTGGATGTCAGAACAGGTGAGGTTAAAATTAAGGAAAAAAAACCACCCCAAACCAGACTACACCTTTAAAAAGGAACACCCACAACCCCATAATCTTCAGCATTTGTTCAGACCAAAATATGAAAAAGGATATAGCAAATTTTTGTGGGAAGGATATTTATCCTATTTGCCTTTTTTTTATAAAGCTCCTCCATTTTTTCTTTCATGCATTTATAATGTAAAACTGTTAGAGAATATTGTAAATGTCCTGTAGGCACAGTTTCAGTTTTTAAAAAAACTGGTTTTCTTCGCATTTTTATTCAGTCAATCAACTTTTTTTTTCCATCCAACACAGACCATGGTATAGCAAATTAAAGTGAAACTGCCACCTTTAATCCTGACATCCTTTCCCAGGCACTGAATAGCCAAAACCACCCATGGGACAAGACAAAATATTTAGTAAACTGAGAAAGGGTGATGTATGTTGTTTTAAATTCCCATATAATGTTCTCTTCCCTTGTAAAAGATTTTATCCTTCCAATTTAAATACACACAAGACATCAAGTGCCATTTACTATGTAAATGCTAAAGCACACTGTTAGTAACAAGTCAAAGCTATTCTCACCTTATTGACTTACTTTCTCTGTTATCTTCTTTTGTGTTACATGGCTTAGGGAATGGGGAAAATGCTACTCTTCTGGCACTTGTATGTGTTTTTTCCATTAGTGTCTCATACATCCAGTTGCAATTAGGGACAGGCAGATACACCTTCCTGTGTGCCATTCTGTCTACAGCTACACACAGATGCACATGCACATACACATATGCAGCTTTTCTAGTTAAAAACTTATTAGTAGGTCAGAAAACTAGGTATCCTATGAAGTATGACAGAATACTGTGTCAATTGTTATACCACTTTTGATGCAATGGAAAGCATTAGATGTAAATAGCTGTATTACAAGCATTAGAGAATCTACCTTCTTGATATGCTATTGAATTAAAGCAGCTTCTTTTATAGTCAGTGCTTCTGCAGCATAAGTGAGTTTAGTGACAAAACAAAACAAGAGATATAGCAGTTGAAGCAGATGTTCCATGAAACTCTTACTATACAGAACACAAGGGTCTGGCATATAGCTCATCAGTAAAACATGAGAATGTACTTGAGTAGAAAAATCACAATCTGGTACCCACAGGCTATTGCCTGCATCTCATGTAAACTGATAAATTAAAGATGCTGCACCATTTTTCCTTGTCTTTCCTTTGTCAAATGCAATCATTTAAACATGCATTTTGGTACTGGAAAACTTAAAAAATAAGCAAACATACTAACATATACTGAGCTTGCTGAAGCACAGCCTTCTACAGACATTAGGTTTTTTCCTTATCATATCTGTGTGGGGTTTTTTTAATCTCAAATAATATTGTTTATTTTGCCTGAGGATTTGGACTTGTAAAAGCAAATTTCAAAGTCTGCCCACTCTACCCCCTCTATCGCTGTTGGTGGTAGTGAGAGACGTTTTTATCAGAGATTCTGCAGAGCAAAACATCCATTTATGGTCACTTTGTACGGTACCATTTTAAATTATGCAGGTGTTAAATAAACCCATCTAGAACCACTAATAAAAAAAATATTGTTATGTCATGTAAAATAAAAAGTATTCTGAAAGTCAAAATAATCAAATATAAAAAGCAAATTGTCCCCAGACATTTTGATAGACTGGCAAACAACGTAGTGAAAATATAAGAATTTTCAATAGTGATGCATAAAAACAATTTATGGGTTTTGAGAATTTGCTTATATTTACATCCATAGAATCTTGCCAAGTCTGGGACAGTTTTAGTGTTCTGTGCTGACAGAGGTCAGACTTAACAACCACAGAGCAGAAACATGCAGCCATAATTTGGTAAATGCTAATTTTTTTCAGTATAATACAACTAATAATAAATATAACGGATGAACAAGCTTTGATTTTTTTAAACCTTAATCTTTTTATCATTATTCTTCTCTGTTCTTTATTCCTTGGAATTTTAGCTTTTGTGAAAGTGTTTTATGAATGCTTAATATTCCTTCCTTGCTTGTCTCTGGCAATCTGAAGCTAAGGGGGACAAAATGCAAACAGAGCATTACCCGCTAAAATTTTAATACCACATCACAATTTTCTAATGGAGCAATCGGAATTGCAAAACAGTGTAAGTCTACTGAAACCAATAATAACTCAGGTGTTAAGAGCAGCACCTCCTGCAAGTAGTGGACTACAGCCAAACATTGCAAGATTTACAAGGACAACTGGTTTCTTTCATTTAAAAACTTAGCACTGTCTTCTCAAAGTGCTCAAAAATTAACAGTTAACAACATCTCTTTACAGTTTATTGTGGGATTTTAATTTGGGCACATTTGAAATCATAAATGTATTAAAAACCAGGCAAGAAATGTAATTTGAAATAAGCTTTGTGGCTTTAGTTTCAATACAGGGCAGGTTACAATGAAACAAAGTGCCCACATATACACCAGGTAAAGTGTGCTAGCATTTATTTCATCCTTCCACTCTTTTGTTCTTATTATTGACGTTACTAAAGAGGACATTGAAGTGTCTTCTTGCAGATACTCAGCCTTGAGTAATGCAGACTAACTTGTACCTTTTTGCCTAACAGGTAGGTTGTCAGGGGTATTCCAGGTAGATGACTTTCTCTTTTGCCAATTTGGTGGACACTGTAATTAAGCTATGTGCTCACCACTGCAGAAAAAGTGACCGTGTCCTAAGAATACACAACTACACAGAAAACAGGGGGCAGAAGAAAAGTTTCTCAGCCTTCCAAAGATTACAAAAATACTATAAAGGCACCAGAATCCTTTTAAAGTGCAGTTATATCTGCATGAAGAGTGAAATAAACTCTTCCTAAAATCTCATTCTCAATGACATTCTCAACTCCATACCCTCGATGTCAAGATGGCTTTGAGTGTTTATCTTTGATGGAGCTATGGCATTTAGATTTGTTGTAGCCTTCGGCTCTCACTGTAAAGGCAATGATATTTTCACTCCATGCTTGCCTAAGTGGATTAGGCTCTGCATTGAAACACACAAATATGAGCCAGAGCCTCTGTGTTGCAGGGTCTTAGAGCTTGTTCTTCCAGGGTGAAAGCAACAGCAGCAGTGATCCCCCAGCTGTGATTTCTTCAGGGACAGTCCCATGGCTGCTGCCTGCAATGCCACCCACCCATCTGCTCAAAGCTTTCTCTCATAAGGGACTGGGATTTGATGTTTGCTTGAAGAGAAGAGGTGATGCTGCTAATCCTTGATTCACTGCAGCCCATTTTCCTCATGGTCACAGAGTAGATTGAACTCATAAAACCCAGACTTGCCTAGAGCACTTGCGACCATTTCCCAGGAGTGTCTGCAGGGAGTGGAGCCTCCCATGCCCGCATTCTGCACCCACTGGTCCCTCTTCCTTCTCATTCCTCTTGAATAGCACCTGTTGACTTAGTAGTAGAAACTGAGTCCACTTGGATAATAAAGTGCTGTTAGAACTCAAGTTTAGAATATGACGTTTTGTAAAAAGATGTTTCCATAGCATGCAGGGACACAGCTTTCTGGACAGGTGTTTCAGGACAATCGTTCAAATTAATAAACCCCCAAAATATGAATTCACAGAAGTAACCTCCTACAAAACTGAACATTTTTTATTTTAACTGCCAAGGGGATATAGTGTGATATCTGATTAATTTGTGACCACCCATCACCTTTGAGTGTCTGTGCTTAAGTTGTGGTTGGGTCACAAATAAGAATATGTTCAATGGCCTCATCTAAGTCTTCAGCTATCTATTTCACAAACCTACCACAATCTGACATGGTGAGCAATCTCTGCTTAAGGCCCATAACTAGAATAGCAAGGGTGCTGCAGGTCAGAACTGAGATTTATTGAAAGGGATGTGCAGAGAAGCTTAGTCCCTCACTTTCATGAGCACTAAATTCACTCAAGATTTTAATAATAAAAAATGCAGGGTTGTCTGACAACATTCATTTTTTTTTCATGAGCCTGTCTTCTCAAATTCCCAGGCTAATGCTGCACATAGTGACACAGCCAGTGTCACTCATGACAGCGTTTACCTGCATTGCAACAACATGACTTGCCTGTCAACCTTAAATGTTTGACAAACTGCTCTTTTTTCCCAAAATAAATGCATAAATAACATGAAGTTATGTTGGGATTTGTGTTTTGTTTTGTTTTTTAAAGGGCAGGCATCAGGTTTGTCTGCTTTGCAGTTCTGGTTGCATTGCAGATTACCAAGTTGTGGACCAAAACATGTAAAAGGCTGAGAAGTCAATTTTTTTAGTAACTGACTCCTTCCTTCCATTTCCTTCCAATACCTACTTCTACTGCATACAAAAGTCTGCAGGTACTTATCCTGCAAAATCTAGACACATATGCTGTATATATTATATATACAATAAAAATGAGGGGAAAAAAACTAATGAAATGCTACACACTGAATAAATAAAATAATTCAAAATGAATGCATCTTCAGGTAAGATCTGACAGAAGAACTGTAAAATGTGAGTATTTCCCTTTAAGAACTATATGTCACCCAAACCAACAAAAAATTCATTAGCAATGAAGTTATTGCACTAAAAAATGGAGTTGGTTCTTCATTCAGTCATGTTTTCAACAAAAGCATGCAAAGTGGTAGCTATCATGTGACACAGGCTGCTTTTAACAATGTCAAATATGATGATTGGAATCACAATACACTTTCTGAATACCTTTCTTTATTAATTGGAATGGTGAGAGCTCTCCCCCTGTTTTAGTGTCCTATAACTACCAAGAAGATATGTACTGGTCACAAAAGAATATGTGATGATCTCATTTCTTCCTTTGGAGATAATGCTGGGCTTTTCAGGTAGCTTGCTGTTGAACAAGATTTCACATCTTTACTCTAGGAGATAGACATTCTCACTTTCATGTTGTCTCCTGCATCCTACAGCTTTCATGTGCTTTCTTAAACACAACCACCTACAGAAACTGTTATGTTTATTTAATCAGCCTGTGTGTAAAACTGGATTGCTAGAGAACATAAATAGGCACTACCTTGTATCAAAGAAAGGCTGGACAAGCTGAGGATGTGCTGGACTAAGGAGGAGTGTTCAGTTTGAGTTTGGAATGGAAGGAACAGGACTGCCATTAACATTAGCCTAATTTGCCTGCAGCAAAATTATTCTGCAGCATTTCAGACCTAACACTCAATATAGGGAAAAGTGATCCACTAACATTGACATGTTAATCATGAGTAGTTTCAGCTTCCACTGAATAATGCTATATGGCCCTTTTGCTTTAGGTAGCAGGGGAGCAGAATCACTGGCTGAACAGTTTCTTTCACTCCTATAAATACCCTACTCTTTTTATGTCACTCGATCATCAAATTCCTTTGATCAAATAATGAAAAAGTGGCTTTGATATCAATTCTCAAACTGCACATTTATCTGCAATGAATGCTTTGTCCAGCTTTACAACCACATGCATTTTTATCATGAATCAACACAGCACAAATGTACACATAAGCCTGGAAAACACAATGCCAGTGATGTGTGTTTCTTTGTTGGGTCCTACTTAACATGATCTGTGTTATCTGTTCCTCCTCTTGTAGGCAGGCTTGTGTGAATATAATTTTAGGTGAAAATCTAGGATTATTTCATGAGCTTTTCTATAGTTTTTGCACTGGGAATGCATATACCTGCCGTGCCTTTTTTATAATAAAAAATCTTCTAAAAATTCTGATTAACTACATGGCTGAGCAGGCAGAGAACAAAGTATAGGTGTGACTTGTAAAACCAGAAACTGCAGCAGAGTTCTGTTTTTCCCCAAATTCAGTGTGCTTCAGAAGATCTGTACTCCGTACCTTCCACCAGTCCAAGAACATATTCATAATTTAAGAAGCAACACCACAACAGCAGACATTGGATGAGACATGAGACTGTCAAATCAATGGCCCTGGATTTGGCTTGTGACTTTGCCAAATTCTTAGTGATTATATATGTTCCCTCACAAAGTGTTTAGCTTTCTTTCGCTGGAACATCAGAGCTCATTTCAGACTGCATAACAGGATGTCATAAATGGTGCTATACTGGAGAAAAAGTCCTCCTGTTTTTAGTTGTCAGTGCTGGGATCACTCAAAAGCAGCTGGAATGCCTGGTTAATCACATTGTGGAGCCTCACACGTGGTTCCTCAGAAGCACACACTAATAATAGCTCTATATTATAAATAAAAGAGTGCTGCTTTGCCTATCGTCTTAATCACATGGACTACTTGACGGTGACCATCAAGTGTAGATCATGGCATCTGGAGCACCCACAGCGAGAACCACTCTAGGCACCAGATGACACCTTGAGAGGCTGACTGCAAAGTGTGATCTTCCATTTTAGTTGCTCATTCTGGTCAAGTCAGCCAGAATGGGATCTGTCTAGTTACATGGCTGAAAGTTTTCAGAAGCAGTCATTCAGTGCAGTGGGGAAAAGAAGGGATGTTTAGTAGTTTAAAGCTTGCTCTAATTTAAATTCAATGAGTTCTTGGACCTGCTTAGCCACAGGTCTAAGGGGTGAATAATTTTACCTTGAATATTTATACCTTGCTTTTACTCTGACCTAATAGAGTTCTTCCTTTTCCTTTTCCTTTTCCTTTCAGAACTAATGCCAGTTCTGCATATTTCTGCTTCTCCACTGTACCTTTATTTTTTCTTAGCTTTCAAAAACCTATGTTTGCTGAGCAAAATAAGGGGAGAGTAAAAGTCGCTAACATTGTGGTAAGTTTCAGTAGTGCTTTTGTGAGCTAGACAGTACATGCTTCTTCAGAAAAGACTTCAAAGAATGACACAAAGTGCAAGTAATGGAACCAGACAGCTTTGCTAATGGCAGACATTCATCCAGGATTCCTGCTATTGTAACGTCCTGTTCTCAGACTTGAAGAGCAGAAGATCACTGGCAAAAGTCACATTATAGCTTCTAAATCTGCTTGTGGAGTGTTCCTGTGTCAAGCAGTCTAGAAGTATCAATAAAGGTCGAAGATGTCCATTCTACAAATAAAAATTAAAAAGCAAGAGTGCATTAAAAAACAAATGGAGAAACAGCACATTGCAGCTCTATCCAGAAAGCTCAGCCAATCTAAAGGTGTCACTCTACTCTCTTCTAATTCAGAATATACAGGTCGTACCTAAGGCTATCTGGCAGATAAACTACAACATCAGGTATTGTCATGTTCAGTCTCAGTGTAAATATCATCAATCAGAAAAAAAAAAAAAAAAGGCTTAAAAAATGCTTTTGTGCAGAGCCTCTGCTGGCATTTCCTCCAGTTTTCTGTCTCTGTAGAGGAACATGGCACATTCTCCCAGCAACTGCAGTCCTGCTAGAAATCACAGAAGCATTTCTTGTTAGACCATTGCTATCCCCAGGACAGCCATTCAGGAGCTCCACAAAGTTGATCTGAGAATCCAAAAAGTATTACCTTTGGTAAGAGTTGCAGAGGTTTGTTTCTGGAAAGCTGACTGTGTTCACTGACACGAGTGAATTCTACTGACAAGCAATTCTTTCACATGTTGTCTAGCTGACAGCATAACAAACACTAGAGCATGCTAAGGCACGTGCCACAGTCTGTCTTAGAGACAGACACCTCCATCCTTCAAGGAGCTTTCTGTTTCTTTAACTTATTACTTATCATTTGCAGTGATCAAAATCCTTTAAATATTTCTTTGTTAGCCAAGATGTTTTCAGACCACAGCAGAACAGACATAGTTCAGCATCCTTTCACTGACAAGGCTACCCAATGCCTCCTCCTTTCGAAAGAAGTGCTGGCAAACTCCAGTGCAGGAAATGCCATACCTCCAAAAAGCAGAAAGATTCTTTCTAAAGCCCTGGAGGTGAACCAGGAAGGCACTGTCTCTGCTGCAATCGCATCCATGTACTTGGGAGGGAGCCACAAGGTTTGGAACCCATATCATCTTTACACTGGACAGTGGTGTGGGCTCATGTACCTCATTAGTTGTCACTCATCCAATACACCTGAGCATTCTCTCTATCACACAAAATCCTGTAAAATAAGCTGTGCTTATTAGTCCATGTTCTGTTTAGAGGTAATAAATTCAAAACTGATTTAAGTAAATACTTTAATTGATCAAGGTTCTTTTTCTTTTTTTTTTTTAATTTTGCATCCTTCCATTGAAAAACTAAATTTGAAGGCCTGATCTTCTTTCTGTGCACAGTCCATTATTTGATATATAACAATCATGTTTCCTCACATTTTTTTCTCTCCTCAAATATAAACGCATGCATCAGTTTATTCTTAGACATTCAGATCTTTCCAGGACTCTGATCCTTCTTGCCACTTGTTTTTGGACTGCCATAATTTGTCTGTTTTTTCAAACAGGATAGCCAGAAATGAACAAGGGAGTCAAGGGGGAACAGGCCATCACCACACATAAATACACACTGTTCTGTGTGCAGCTGTATATAAAGAAAATATCTTAATTTTTTTATTTAATTAAAATGAGCTAAAACAAGACAACTGTAAAGGGTCACATGGAGTAAACAAATAAAACGAGGCTTGGAGATAAAGCAGTGAAAGATAAAAACATCTAAAAGAAATTCAAGGTCATCTGATCAGCTTAATCAGAAAAAACTTTATGAAAACCAAGTGGTTTGTGCATCAGTTTCCTGTGAAAGACAAAACTGGCATGTCAAGACCACAAGAAGGAAAAGAGTTTTCAAGAGAGAATTTTCACAAAAATAAAAAGGACAAGCAGCATTTCATCCACACATAAAGTTTCTGTACCTCATCTTTCTGTACTTTCAGAGCTGTACTTTCAGCTACAGATCAGTCTTGTATCTTGATATAAACAGACAGATTCTAAGTGGAGGAGAAAACACATGATGTCATGATTGCTGTTTTCTCTGGGTACTTGTGAATCAATATCACCTGATATTTATTTATGAAATGGATTTCTGAGGAGGACCACCAAGAGAGAGAAATCATATATCAGCACATTGGCAAAGGGAGACAAGGTGCACAGTTAAAGTCATATAGCTGTAGTACAATATAATTGTCAAACAGTTGAGTATTCATTATAGAAGTAATTTTTTCCCAGTTAGGCCTCTTCAAGAAGCTCAGAAAAAGTCAAAGATCCACTTACAGGTCTGAAACAAAAGTGAACATGGGGCTGAATTCCACCAAAATAAAAGGATTTTCTGAACAACAAGTGCAGGCCAGGTGCCAAAATCCCTCATTATGGTGAAAATGCAGATTGTCCCCTTTTGTCTTCCTGGAAGTCTACCTAAGTTAGAGCTAAACTCCTACTTTTGCCAATGCACTTTCCGGCATAGCCAAGAAGTGATGCCTAATCATCACAGCTCTGCCAGCAGAAACTCCTACTTTGCACTAACAAGATGGTGTTATTACTTTCAGTGTTCGCTTCACTGAGAAAAAAAGAGGTTTAAAACAAAAAAATGGAAGCACTTTTTATACCATACATAATTAAATTGTGCAACCTACTGCCTACAGAAACAGGAAAAGGACAAAACTTTATCTAGATTTAAAAAAAAACATGAGAGAAATTCATAGAAGTGATGTACATCATTGGATATTAAACATGAAAGCCCAGATGCAACCTCTGGCTCAGAAGAAAAAAATCACTAAAATGCTGATTGCTTGGAGCTGAGAAATTATACCATGGGAAGGATCACTCTATAACTGCCTTATTTTTTCTGTTCTTTCCCTAAGGGTCAATGTTAGCGCTAGGAGACTTTGGTCCTTTGATCTAAGCTCCCAAGCAGGTCACAGAAGGAATAATTCCTATAAACCCACAGTGAAAATAAACATGAATACTCCAAGCTAAAATGAGTCTTACCTTATTCAAACATTAGCTGGTCCTTGTGGCCTTTCAAATAGTGCAGCCTACTAATAGTCATGAAAATTTCTGTGCACCTGACATGCAATAAACTTTGGAGAGATATTTAGTTTCCAGATGCCCAAGTTCTACCACAGAAAGCAAAGAAAAGAGGGTTTAAACCAAATAGATACATTTTTAGCAGATCTTCCTCTCTCTGTCATTGTTTTGGTTATTTTCTCAAGATAAGATCCCTCCCTTTCTGTAAGGAGAAAGTATAAGAAATGCTCTACTGGGTCAGACCGAAGCCTGGGTTCATCTAACCTAACTGTTCTCCACAGCTTAACCTTTATGCAGATGTTCATTTGGCCATATTGTCCCCTTGACAAATACATAAGTATTGCCTAAGGTGGACACCTGATTGTTTTCTTGCTGCCAGTTCCTAGAAAAAAAAAAAGGTGTATAACAAAGTACTCTACTCCTGCCACTCTCTGTTCTACACATCTTTTCATCATTATATAAAACTGTCTCAACTGGTTCCCATAACAACAGCATTAAGAACAATACATAAAAGTGAAATAATAAACAAAGAAGCAGCAATCAATTCATATTCCTGCCCTTTCCAAACTCTGGCATTACTATGCTGAGACATATATCTCCTAGAGAAATGCAAATACCTCAGCTTTCCCTGAAACAGTACATTAATAGCGATGAACAAAGAAGATGACACCTAAATCTCTGATATTACACTGTCCCCAAGGCTTCATGACATGTCAGCATAATCTGATAACACAAAGACTTTTGGTCATGATACTCTTACTTAATTGCTGAATCCATATGGTATCTTCTTATTAATGCTTAGAAGACTCTGTAGTATAATATTTTCCTATAAAGCAAAACAAGTAGCAAACAGAATGGACAAATGACAGGAGCTGCTCCCATGAAGCAGTTTATGAAATATTTATACAAAATTTTGTAACCTTCGCCAGAGACCAAGTTTTTGTCAGCACCCACAGGATATTTTCAGGCAAATAATCCTTTTCATCAGTGTTCTATAGAAATAGAAAGGAAACATTGAGAATGAGACTTTGAAAAATGTAGTAAGAGACCAGTCAACATATTGTAAAGGTCTTCCCATTACATCTCTCAGTCATTTCTTGGCAAGGAAAAGACAGGTGCTGATTATGTACCTTGCCTCTCTCAAAAATTATTTATGCTAGAATTTCTACTAAAATATGGTACCAGTCCTGGTGCTTTGGATAACCATATAAGTTGTTTCTATTTAAATTTACCTGTTGGACAAATCACTCTCATTCTCTTCCAATGTACTTTTAAAATTTTCTCTGTACCTCTGTTTCTGCATTGCCATATATCTCCCATACTTTTTTATCTAAAAAGTTATTAATGAAATACATATATTACAGTGAAATACATGTAGATATAGAGATCACACCTGTGTATGTAGTGATATAATCCCTTTTTCTCTCCTTTCTCCAATTAGCCTCTGATAATGTGAGCGGGCTAACATGATTACAGGTAATGAGCCAATTACTATTTCTACAGTCATGCTGAACTGTTTTTCCTTTGACTTAAGTATGTTTAAAAATAACAAGCTTTCATTATGCTTTTTATTGATCATCACATCTACTCTCCAAGTCAGATAATCAGCCACGAGCACATAACAATATGATTTGAACGCTTATTGCTCATGTGAGTACACTTTTAAACTTAGCAAACCAACATGCAGAAATATGTGAAGTTACAATTTATAGACAGAGCCCAACCCTGGAAAGACATGAATCCTCCAGTACTCCTAACAGTGCACATGGGCATGCACTGCTTATGCCTTGTGTATCACTAAAGCTTTGTATCAAAAGAGGCAGTACAAGGAAGAGAGGAATGAGAAAGAACCTGAAGAGTCAGGGCAAGACTGAGTGAGTGAGTGAGTGAGTGAGTGAGTGAGTGAGTGAGTGAGTGAGTGAGTGAGTGAGTGAGTGAGTGAGTGGTTGCTTGGGCTTTTCTGCCCTGTGAGCTCTCTTGGAAAGGATTCTGAAGCAATTATTAATACACATGTGTATATTTATCTGTCTGTCAAGGGGTAATAAGGCAATGCTAATTCTCCTGAGTGAATCTGGAGCCAATACAGCATTAACAACACTTGGAGTCACCTGGTCAGGGATGGTCCCAGATAACTAAAACAGCTCCATGTGGACACATTTCTTTCCAAGATTCTCAAGAAGCTATATCACTGCACATCTTCAAGCAACAGCAAGTCACTGCTTTGCTTGGAAATCATGGCTCCTGTTCACACTTCTCCTTGCTTTGCAAGAACAGCAAAAATCCTCAGGGTCTCTCCTGTTGCTGAAGATGTGATGTGAAAGCAGAACATTCCAGCGAGCATTTTGGACCCTAGTTTTAATTGAATGCAACAAATAGGGTTTGGGTAAGGAACAAGAATTCAGTTCTAAAGCAAATTATGGAATTTAGATAGCTACAGCTGTTGTAACTAAGAAGTTTCACTTTCCTAGCACAGACAAGGTAAGTTCATATCAAACTCCCAGTTGTCTTTGTCAAATACACTTATAGGCCAGGTCCAAACCCTTCTCTGTGGAGGCCTAAATAGCTACACCACTTCTCAGAATATTAAAACATGTTTCTTACCTTCCAGAGCACTGGCTTGGTTTCCCACAAGCAGTATGATTCCACAGATGGATAGAAAAACTTAGGCTCCTAGCAGATATGCAGAAAGCTCATGATGCATCAGCACACCATCCTAATCTTCAGTCCTTATTCCAAAGACAGTTTCTAATGAGGTGTTTTGGGTTGTTTTAGGGGTTTTTTTATTTTGCATTGACTGGTCCTTTAGAAGAGGAAAGAGTAACACTTATTATTTTAAAGAATTTGAGCTCTCATTAGGAAAGATTAAAAAACTTATTTAAGGTACTTCCCTTTGGCAGAAGAAGCCATTGTGGCAAGTTTCAAAACGTTAGTAGAAGTTGCTCTTACACCTTGTTGGCTGTTTTGGATCTTTTTGTAAGATGCTTAAATTTTAAAGACCCTTGCTTGGTAGCTTCAGATTTTGGACTATGTTTGAGAAGCCAGATGCCTCAGAGTTAGATACTGAAGCACTTTACTTTTAAGCACTTATGTTCTTAATTAGATCCAGCCTTTTAAACTATGAACATTGCAGAAAAGACTCTCTGCATTAGGAACAATTTATATTAAGCCATAGAAAAATGTTAAATTTTAATGTGGTAGAGCACTCAAACTTGGTTCTTAGTAGTGAGAATCTCATTTACAAAATGGCTGCTAATGAAATCTCAGAGAAAATATGTTGGCTTCAAAGCAAAATTAAAATAAAGACAAATGACTGAGGAATTATTGTTTTCAATAAGTTCTTTTTTCATGTGCTAATTACAGAGTAAAAAAGTGATTCGAGTATCTTATTATCTATCTCTCCTTTTTCTGCCAGGAGTTTATAAAGGGTGTGAAAATGGAGGGGTAGAGTAATAATTTCATTTATGTTTTAAAGGAAATAATCAGGTTAACCAGCATTTAATACTGAGAGCTTGAGGATTCCATTTGCATGACTTTGAAGGACAATACAATATTATCAATTCTGTCAGTGAAAGGAAAGATGGGGCCTTGAGCATAAGTATTTATTTATATATACAAAAATAGTCATCTCATCTGAGAATGAATTGACACAGGAGAGAAACACATCAGGATATAGTCAGAGATATTAAATTTTTTATGATTAGTGAAATTACTCAGATCTGACAAAAAAAGTTTTATTGTTATGAGTTTTAATATTTTTTTAACAAAAGATCTTGGGTCTGGGGGAACCTCACAAAAACTAGATCAACAGAGTCTAAAAATATTTCAGTATCCCAGGCAAAATCTCCTGAAATAATGTAATTATTACCGTGGTTCAAACGTTTGGAAGTTGCACACTTCCAGCATACTTTAAGGGAACATAAACACTTCTTCTGTGCTCAGGGATTAAAATGAGAGAGAATAGAGACACCCATTGTAGAATGTTACTAAAAAGAATTAAGTGTTCAGTACACTATAAAGCAGGACATAAATTCCTCTTGTTTTAAATGTCAGCAGACACAGGCCTGGTGCCATATGATGTTTCTGCATTCAGCTAAAGCCCGCACACCCGCAGAAGCGCAGTTTTGCTGAGACCCCTCTGGAATGATTCTATGATTCCATGATTCTTGACAGCCTCTGGAAGCCTCAGCTCCTCCCAGAAGGTACTGTATCCTGAGTATCAGTACTGAGTTTTCTCTGCATATGACTCTTGCACTTTGGGCCCTTCCATGGATACACATTGAATCCTAGTATTACCTGCAAAACTGCATTGCTGACATTCAAAGCCATGTGCTAATTTAGTCCTGCTTGCCTCACAGACCTCCTATGTAAGTATTTGCTTAGTCATTCCCTGAGGTCCCACCCTGCTGGTTTCCTGTCAAATCCTACATTTAGAGTGAGAGCCTTTGGCTCTTGCCCTTTCAGCTCGTCTTCTCCTCCAACATGGAAGCTGTTGCTGGAGAAGGTTCTCGGATCAGAAGGGTTTGTCCTGCCTGTTTTACAAACATCCATTAGCTCTTCAGTTCTCTTCAGTTTCAGCCCAGCATTCTTTAACAAAAATGCTGCAGGCTGGCAGCCTTTTCTTTGAACGATCATTGTTAGGATTTATCCTTAAATATAAACAGCCGGAGGAGTCTGGAGGTGCTAAGTAGTCAGAGAGCCTGGTGAATAATGTGTGTCATTAGCTAAACCCAAAAACATCTACTTTTGGGCTACTGTCAGAGCCACAGGAAAGGGCAAGTCAGCAAGCACATGCCAAGGCTCCCTGAGAGCCAGCAGTGTGCCCAGTCTCCCAGACAGCTGCCCCATGTCAGCCAGCAGCCTCTGCCACCTCTCACCAGATCCCTGGGTGATGAGATGGGCCTGAGCCCTCACTTGGGGTGTTAGGCAGGACTCTGACAGGCATCCTGCCATGGGTCTCCTCTCAAGGACCAAATTAGGCCATCTGGAGAGCATTGCTATCAGGAGGCATGTGATGTATGGGTCAAAAGGGAGACACATTTACAAAACTGTTATTTCTCAGTCCAAAACAGTTGGAGGAAATACTTTAAAAAAAACAGGTGGAGTCTATATCCAAAGGGGTTTGAGCAATCTCGTTTTCTTTTGTACCAAATCAAATATCAGCCTGCTGAGCAGCAAATAGGAAAAAAACCACCTGTGAGGTAGTAATTCCTTAATCTCTTATGGCTATTTCACAAACAAATGTCCCAGGTCTGTAATTCCTAGATACCATCTTTCCCTCAAGTAACAGACCAGCTTTTAAGTAGTTGAGAAGTTCCCTTGAAACTGCTTCCATCCCTCACTAAGTCTTCCCTCACTCTGCACAGGAGTACTTTGCATCTCTCCCAAGGGTCCTACCTATTCCCAGAGTTTCCCACCAGGCCCTGATTGAAAGGACTGACTTCAAAGAACTCAGGTATTCGTCCACAATATGGTAAGTGGGTTTATCTGAGATCTCTGTCTGCGACTCTTGCCTATGGGCAAGCTGCAGCTCAGATTTAACATTTTGAGTGCAGAAAGACAGCACACGGGTAAAAAGCGGCACATGGTGTTTGTGGCCATAGAAATAATGCCAAGGTCTGCCACATTCTTCCTGGCTGACTCCACCAGAGGCTGGTCACTCACCAAAAGAGCATGCAAAGCTAATGGAAGAATGTCAGGATATATACCATCGTGCAGGACATATCATCCCCTCTAAGAAATTTAGCCCAAAGTGATTTCTGCATGAAAATTAAGACGTTGACAACTCAAGGACTTTGGGCATCACTTGTCATAGAAGTTAAAAGGAGAGGGATAGTACTCATTCTCCACGTGCATAGATTTGAGCTGTTATTCAGTGCCATAAGGGACTTGACCTCAGTGCAGGTAGGTAATCTGTTCTTACACTCTTGTTTTTATCATGTACACCACCCTTAACTGTGCAACTTACAGATATTCAGGTGTATTCTGAACTCTTTTTTTGTTGGTTTAGACTTTTTGATTTTATTTTTACTTGTCTCTGAGCTTATTATTTAACAAGAAGCCACAAACTTCTGTGTCAGAAGAAAGGTGAGATGTCATATGGCACAGCAGCGCTTGGGAAGGCCAGGCTGACGCAGAAAAGACAGAGGCTGCTTAAGTCACCCTGGCTAGGATAAGCCTCATGTTCTGGAGCCCTGGGTTCAAACTGGCTCTCCTGGATTGGATATCATAGTCTGGAGGCTGGTTTGGGACCTATCCAACAGTTGATCCGTCCCAAAACCCCTAGAGGTTTGTTACAGTAAGGCAAATATCAGAGGTTTCTTCCTTCTATGACTTTCAAGTCTCTCTTTCCACAGACTTTCAAATATAAGAGAACAGGAGTTGTCCAGCCTTTTAATTTAACCAAACTACATTCTAAGTTGGTGCCTTCATTTTTCTTAAGATGCCTACTACATTTTTGCATGCTATGCATATTGCGTATTTTAACACCACTACAATAATAAAATCTGAGCAAATAATTTGAAGTGAATAACTTGAAGAATTTTATCTCTTCTCTCATTCACAATTTGGCTGGCAGCTAACAATGCTCTTGAATCCGTTGATCATTCAGAGTTATGCCACTGGTTATTTTAGAGATATAATTTCAAGTCTACAGATTGTTTATTAACCTTTTATGGCAAGTATAGGGAAAATGGTAATTTTGAGTTGCCACAGATATTTTAGATTGAATGTAGCGATCACATCATCTACATAAATATTATAATATTGAAAGGCATTAATTTCTGTCAACATAGAAAGGTAATATAATATGACATTTTATTTGGCTTAATCTACCTCCAGTTCAGGCTCAAAAAGAGTAGATAAAGCACCACAAAAGTTTAAAACAGCTTCACCAGAACAACATTTGCACAGTGATGAAAAAAACAGTATATTTTCTTTCTTCTGACTCAAATTAACATTAATAGGATATACATACTACAATCTTCCAACACCGAAGAGACAATAGCAGCAGCCTAAATACTGATGTTTCCCTTTTTTTTCCCAAAGCAAATACCAGATTCTGCAGAATCCCTGCATTGTCATGTCCATTGGATTAGGATCCACCTTCAGGTATACCTTATGATAGTCTGTCATGCTGGCAGTACCTGACAAGAGCAGCAGAAACTGTGGATAGAGCAGCAACTCTATTTGGAACCTTCACGTGCATCAGGTTTCCACTAGCATTTTGTCTTAGTTTCTCATTAATAAATAAATGTTTATGAATAAGCAAATACTAAAGTAGATGGTATTATTTACTACATTTGTGATTGAAGATGAAAAATATCCCTGATTTGTGTTGACATATAGTGGGAAGGATTTTAGAAAACCCATCTCTTTATGTGGAGATTAAATATGGGCACTGGGAAACCCCTTTTTGTATGTACAAGGCTTGGTCGCATGATTAACATCTGGAATGTATTCATTTCTTCTATAAACTACATATGACTCCCTTTCTACTGCATTCCTCGAGCAGCAAGCAACATGAATGTATTAATATTAACATGTCTTTGATTCGCTTCTCCCCATTTTGCAGTCTACTGCCATATGCCAACAGCATGTCATTGGGCATGATGTAACCAGGTCTGCCCCAGGAAATTCAGAGAGACTATTTTACTAGAAATTGGGCCTAAAAAGACCACAATTTAATTTTATACCATTAGTTAAGCTGAAAAATATGAAAAGGACTTTGGCTCTGCACTACCTTTCTACTTCTGCAGTAATAGAAAAGGCAGAAAACTCACTCAAGCCTGCAGCTCAGATTTTCCAGGAGAAAAAGAAAAGCTAAGGTGGACTAAACTGGATGCAGATAGCCTCATGCCTACCAGTTTGTTTACAGCTATCCCTGCTGCTTAGGTGTTGGCAACGCCCCTGGCATGGTGTTGGACTCTGCTGACCAATAGTTTCCCAGAAAAAACTATTCAGGGCAAAAACATGGGATGATCACTGTGTTTTTTTCAGAGGGTTGGAAGGCGAGACAGCCATGGCTCTTCACAATAAGGACAGGGTGGGGCTTCAGTCCCCTGTGCAGGTGTAGCTGCAACCTCTAATAGCTGCAGCACTTCACACTGGGGATACTTTAGCTTGTGTTTGCTCCAGAAAAAGGAAACACACCTCCACCCTCTCCTGAGTGATCTCCTCATAGCTATAGCTCTGGACTTTGTTTTCAGGTTGGTCCTCTCCACCATGACCTGTTATCCAATGCTTAATAATTGTTGTATGTCTTTATTTATAGCCCACAAGATGGATGCAGAATTTGAAATTGTGTGCCCATTATGGCCATGTATACTGAATACATAGAACACCATGAATGCCCCTTTACTATTCATTAAGGAAACAAAATTTCTGAGATTTTAATCATGTTAAGTACTGTACAACTGTATAAACTTTGCAAACTGTGTAAGAAACTGGGTACATTGAGGTTTCAGTAATAGGGTCAACAGATCTTTTCAACTGTTGAAAGTAAGCAAAAGCAGATATTGCATGATTGCTCTTAATGTTTAATGAAGAAACAATGTGTTGTTTTCAATGGTAATGTGTTTGCTTCTGAGACATGCCATCAAGATGCACAACATGGATTTAAACTGATTTTAGGTATCTCCAACAAAAAGTCAGTTTTTGACAGGATGTTGAATCTCACTTGTTTGCCTCTTCTAGAATGGAGTCATTTGGAATACTACGCCAGTTCTGGGGCACTACATTGCTAAAAAGATTGGAATAAATCTGAAATAAAGGTTAGAAGTCTATGAAATATGCTGGAAAATGAAAGAATACATAAGTTGGAGTTATTTTTCTTAGAAAAGAAGGCAGAATGTGACGACTTCATCATTAAAGGCTTTTAAGAGTAGGCTGGAAAAAAACCATCTGTCAGAAGTGACATGGTTGTAGATAATCCTGTCATGTGTAGGGGAATAGATTGGATGACTTCCCAAGAGTTTTTTCAGCTGTTAGGTTCTATTATAGACCAGATCCTGTCTGTTGTCAAGTGATACCTTGGGTTTGGGGAGAACCTGACAATATGGAGAAGCTTGCTGAGCTCTGAGCATTTTTACAGTGTATAATGGGCCTTGAACCTGTCCTACTCTACATGACTGCCCCTGTTGAGAGAGAAAGGACAGTACAGCCGGGAGGAGGCTTTTCAGATGGAGTAATTTATTTCAAAGTACAAAGAAACATAGGAATGTAAAAATAACATTAAGAGATATCTTGATTCTGGGAAGTCAGCAAAATACTTGAGGCATTCTCACTTTATGAGATAGTGGAGAAGATACAGAAGCTTTTTCTTACCTCTCGTCTTTAAAAATGTTTCTCTTGATTAGACGACAGGATTTTGACCTGACACCAGTGATCTGAATTGCAGTGGAGCATGTAATTACACGAACACTTAACATATCCCATATAAGGACATTATACCTTTTTAAAATCATTTTATGGCAAATATATACCAGAACTAGTAAATAAAAAAAATTTAAAAGACTTTTGCATCATTTTTATTTCTATAAAGGTATAGTGCAGCTTTACTGACTTGTAACATCTTGTATGACAAGCTTCGCTTTTTTTAAACCTTGTATTTTAATCACTTAAGCGTTTTAGATATTTTATTTTCAAACAGCAGCCCTGTTTCCCCTATGTACTTTCAGTGATTACACAGACAAACAAAATAAATTCCTAACTTAGCTGTTAATTTTTAACACAACATTATTACAAACAGAAACCCAGGTTCGGTTTGAATTACTGAATGTTTTTCATTTAGGACACAGCCATGGATACTGTTATTTTCTCTCTCTCTCTCTCACCAGCACACATACTACCATATGGAGCATATTGCCATGTATGTATTCCAAGCTCTCAGCCTCCATTATACGTCCATGTGCAGCATTGTGTGAGCTCTAACCAAGCCAGAACAACAGCAGTGCCTGGTGCAGGCATCCCAGAGTAAAAACTCTGCTGGATGGAGGTAGTGCTATACAAAGTCAGCATGGGCTTCAAAAATGGTATGTTTATGTCAGCTGCACTTTTTAGCCTGTCATTATATCTGAGTTTTCTGCCTGCATGCAAGACTTTATCTGCTACTCCATTTATTACTCTTTTGATTTTTTGAAGCAAAACAAAAAAATAATGTGAGAAAATCAGATTCTTAATCTTCACATCTGATTGAGAAGCAGAGAACAAAGAAGATTTTTAGCCAACTTGTTACCCTCCTACCATTGTGCCAACCTAACCCCAGGCAGAGTTCCAAAAATGATGAGTAAGAGTAAGAGATTTTCCTGGTAAATGTAAATCTTCTGAACACAGTCACATTCTGGTTGCACTCCCAGTTCCCATGCACTGGAATGAGATGGCATACAAGCCAGAACATCTGCCCATAGTCACTGGAGATTTAAAAGATAATCTTCAGGGATCAGACATGTTTGTTGCTCAGCTGCTTTTTGCCACTAGAGCTCCTGGAATTGACCCCTCGTCTAAAAAAAGCAGGGGGAGGGGATTACTCTAAATTTGAAGTAAACCAAAAACAGGCTTCCTGTAACATGTAATTTGTAAGAATGCAGCAAAGACTCCAAGAAGCACAAGCTGCATCACCACCCCCACCACAAAATTAAAGCATTGTCATTAAGTATGCGCAGAACCCACTGAACTCAAAGCAGCTTTCCAAAACCAATCATTCCTTTCTTAAGCAATCACTGCAAATTGCAAAAGCAACAAATGTTTTAGCCACAAATGAAGGAGCCACTGCCTGTCCACAAAGCTTCTTATGAAATCTCCCACTTACTACGGAAACATATGAACACATTTGCTAGTGTGAAATTGGTGAAAGATCTGTGCTTTCTAGGAGGTACTGAAATTCTCTTTCTCTGGACACAGACATAGGTTGAAGATAATGAAGGAAAACCACACATTCCAGCTGTCAGAAAGTTTGGAGTTTTTTCTCCATGATGATATTGGTGAGCAGTAGTACCCCTGGAGAAGTAGAACTAAAAAGAAGATTTTTTTAAAAAGAAAAAAAANAAAAAAAAAAAAAAAAATTTTTTAAAAAAAAAAAAAAAAAAAAAAAAAAATAAAAGCAGCATTCATTTTGATTATTGGTTAGGGAATATACACGGAGGACATAATAAAAAAAAAAATAGCACCACAGAAAGATACCAGAAAAAAAACCACACAAAATGCAGAGAGGTTATGATGAAAAATCCTTACTACAACATAGAATTTATTTTCCAAAGCAAGAGATTGCCTGGGACAGATCTCATTTGTGTGATGAGAGCCGTTTTGTGATAGCTCGTGAAAAGGGATTTGTCCTCTCACTAAGTCAAAAAGCTACCATTCTGACTTTTCTGGATTATCCTTCTTCAGGTGCCAGGTTAAAGGAGCAAACACACTGCAAACTCCCTGTTCCGTAACGGGGCTCTATATGATTAGCTGCATTCTGGTAAAAACCCATCACCCACCACCTCACAGGTGAGCAGAGTTCCCGGGCCTGACACCAGGTCACAGGAGCTCTCCAAGGCTTGAGGGCATGTGGTGTAATCGTGCAGGAGTGCCTTCTCCATTTCCAGGCTGGCTTAGCATTCAAGATAAGATAGAAAACTCTCAGAACTGCAGACCCCTGACTGCTGTAGCACAGTCAAAACAGCTCTATCATTTTCTGTCTTCCAAAGGAAAGTTCATTACCAGTGACTGTCCCCTCTATGACAAGTTTGCAGATTTGAGTAGAGGAGAACATTTGGTCATTTCTTGTACTTAACTCAAGAATGAAGTTCAAGCTATTAAAGCTCAGACATAAATGCTAAGCAGCGGAATGTGCATTTAGGGATCTGAGCACACTGTATATAAATCTCTGCAAGGGTGCTGGGGAGCAGCATCTCATGGCTATAAAATTCTTTGAAAGATAAAAGTCCCCACAAAGACATTTATTTGCACAGTGTTTTAGAGTAATTTTGGAGAATAGAAAGGAAATTCAGCAATGGGAATGGAGCGAGAAAATGGAGAGAAATGGAAGCAAAGACAGTGTGAGAAAAATACATTAAAAGGAGATGCAGAAGCAAGAAGGTGATAAGATGAAGTGCAAAAATTAATCTGAAAAGCCTTTCCAAAACAAGAGAGAAGTAAAAACATAATCTAATGTGGAACAGATGAAGAGCAAAAATGGAAAGAAGACTGGAAAAGGCAAAGGAAAAAAACCAAACAAACAGTGGAATAAAAATAGAGTTACAATATGGAGACAGAAAGTAAATAAACATGCAAGGAAAATAAGGAAAATTTTAATGAGGCATTTTTTCATAGTCTATTCTCCACAAAAAGGGTAAAGTTGTGTGAATTCAGGAATGTATGAATGATATACTCTCTATTTAGAACAATAGTGGCCAAGATTCTGATTCAATGCATAGCAGAGCTGTTAAATCACTTGGGTTTAGGGCATTAAACTAACGACAAATATTTTCTTCAGCATACTTTGTGACAGCAGCAGCATCGCTTCTTTTTCCAAAACACGAAAGTTGAGTCCAAAGGCTCTCCAGTCTGGATCTGGGATGGCTGGGTGTCTGTCAAGCGCCTCACTAAAAATGTCCTCTAGTATCTCTAAAGTCCAGGTATGAGTGAACTGGATATTTATACTCTTTTACCTAAGGTGTCACATGCTTCCATCTTTCTACATACTACTGTGTCCTCCACTCCCACTAGAAAGGGGCAGCCCATTGAAAAAGATCTAAGCAGCGTCTTCAGGGTTGTGGCTCTGCAAAGCCCTGTGAAAGAAAAAGTTCTGCTCAAGAAGTGTTAGATCCTTCCTGCCTTGTGAGATTTTAAACCTGCTCCAGAATATTCTGGAGGGAACACATCTTAGAGACTGAGTCCAACTCTGCTTTGGGCCTTCAGCAAACCCTTCTGACTGCTTTGTGGAAGTTCTAATGGATTTTTAATCTTTACCTCTGTCAGCACTAAAATCACACCCACAGATTAAAAATAAAAATTTCAACCAGCTAAATTATATAGGTCTTTTTTGAAACATACTTTTAAGATTTGCATAATTTACTGCTGTGGTTAGTAATAAACATGAAGAAACAGGACTCCTTCTCAGGAACACCAAATCTTAATAAGGTGGTTATTCAAATGACTACTTTTGTTTATGGAAATATAGCTTTTTAAAAATAGAAAGTGGTTTGAGTTTTTGATCTTCTGTTTAAAAGGAAAAAAAGTGATTCAATAGAATTAGTAACACTTGCAGCATATCAACCCACTCTCTCATAGAAAAGCAATTTAGCAAAATGAATGTGGTTGGAAAGTCAGGCCAGAATAACAACAGCTAACTTCAGATCCACCCAAGGTTTGTATGGGGGCCACACCAATTAGCATAATAGTTTCTTTGTTGGGAAGTGAAGCCTTTGTGCTTGGGATGCTTCCCAATTAAAAAGTTTTGTTTGAAGTAGGATTTAATTTTAATGTTTCAATACTAGAACATTTCCTTGCTACATCTGCTTTCATTTCAAATGATGCCGAAGTTATATTTTCTACTTGGTACTGCTGGCACCAAGCCTCTCCAGTGTTTTTATTTACTGCAAGGAAGCAACACTGAAAGAGGAGTATGCCAAGAATCATGGTTCCCCAACGTTTGACTCCAAACGGATGACCTAAATTGTGTAAGGCCAAAGTAACCAAGAATTTAGCAGGTAAAAAAAACATTAATGGGAGAACTGAGAAGAGTGAAGAACTGAGTTCCTTCTCAGCAAACTTTACATTTATACCATCAAAATCTTTCAAAAAAATATACATCAGATAAAAAGCAGTCTCTACTAGATCTGAATGGAAAAAATTAATAAAGTGGCCACTAAATTTAATCTTCTTTTATGTTTGCAGACTATCAGTGGGGCAAGCAGAATTCCCTTGCCCTTAAGGATTTATCAAGTGTACGGGGCAAATACCTTTCTTAAGAATCTGTGGTATTTAAGTGTGGTTTTTCTTGTTTAGGTGTGACTGATTAGCTAATTCCTAAGCTGTTTTATATTATTCTTCCAGAAGCATGCTAGTCTGAAACCCCACCTGAACTTAAAATGTTATTTCCATGAAAATATTCTTCTGACACAAAAGCATTTTTTCACTAACATGTCAGTAAAACACAGCTGCTGAAATTATCATAAAAATAAACCAAGCTATAGAAGTAAATTCATCGAAATCCAGATCCACTGAGACCTAAAATTAATCCAAATAACATTGAAAAAATTATTACTACTGATATGTAAACAAGTGAAGTAGAACAAAAGCTATCAGTAGTTCCCAAAGCCACTTGAGATCAGGATGTGGACAGCATGAAGTTTGCAAGCGGTATTTAAAAATCAATATGACATTTTACGGATAGATAATATGAGTTCAGGGAAATGAACAGATCAAGTGTTGCTATGTTGAGAAGATGCATGAAAGAACTCAGTGCATTCTGAAGCTGCTAAAGAATTCATCGCATAAGAAGACAATTATTACTGGTCCAGGCATATATTAACACACACGTATCCAAACATCCTCTCATGCACTCTTCACATCTGCTCTAATATTTTACCGTCCTCAAAAACTATTAGTGATTTCAGGTTTGGTACATCTCTGGTTTAAACATGACAGTTTAATATTTATATTTACATAGTCCAGAAGAGACAGAATCAAGACAAACACAAACCCAAGGTTTCCACCCCTGGGACTGATGCTAGCTGAGAACTGCCAACTTTAAAAGTAATAGAAGAGTGTTGACGGACTGGGGATAAGATCCAGTCAAAGGAATTTTGTCTTATATGGATTCAGTTTTAGAAATTCCCTTGCTTTCCAATACTGTAAATCAGCCAAACAGACACATTGGAAAGATATCATAAAATATTTTTTTAGAGTGCAGGACAAGGTCTACATGTTATCTAAATATATCTAGTTCGGCAGATCATAGACTTGATTCTCCCCTCATTTACATGCATGTAACTCTGCTAATCTCACCAGAGTTACTTCAAATACCTATTTGTAATGGAAAGTGGAATCCAGCTCTAAATCTGTATGTGATATAAGATTGGCAAAATATATAAAACCAAACAGTTATTGGGCCTAGCCTCTAAGGCACCTGATTACACAGCAAGACATAATTGATTTATGAATGCTGAAATTAAACATGGAATGAAACCAGTCTGTAGTAATGTCAGAAAGATCTTTGTTGGAGTATATTTTCATCAGAAGAATTTGGAGAAAGGAAGGATCTGCAACAACTGATAAGTTCACAAGCAACATTAAAAAAAAAAGTATCATTCAACACACTCAAATAAATTTCTAAGTTTCTGAAGAACAAGTCAGGCATAGTATTGACTCACTGCCTCTTACCCAAAGTGCCCACAGTGTAATAGACACTGTCTGAAAATGGGGAGTACCAATCCATTTGCTTGTGATGTGAAAATTCAAAATTCTTGTCTGAAACCCATTCTTAATCTAATTCAACAAAAGTACTTATGAAACTGAATAACATTTGCCTAAAAAAATAAACTGGTATAAATTAATGACACTGTCACTGCATTGTGAGAGGAGCTGCAATTTTTAATTATGGCAGTCTATCACAAATCAAAAGAGCTTAACTATGAGAGGCTAAACCAAATGGAAAAATAGAGCATCGTCTCCCTCCAGTGAGGAAGACCAAGGATTAGTAAATAGAAAAATAGATGGTTGTGCCTCTGGAATAAATATAATTTAATTCTCAACAGAAAGCAAGTAAAAATTAGAATACTACTGGAAATCAGATATACAATTATATATACAAACATGTAAATTCATATTCATGCAGAAATATGCACACACATATAAATATATATACATGCATGTATATATGTCTATCTGGACAGAAGGATACGTGAATAAATTCAAAGCTATGAAGCACCTCAAATTGATAAAATCTAAAATGTCAAAGCGAACAGTGAAATCTCTCAAAATGAACAATTTTCTAGAACTTTATAGCGACAGATCAAAAACTAAGTGAAGACATTGCACACACACGATCCTGGAACTCTGAAGCATATAAATGGGTAAACTTGCAAAAGAATTAAAGCTAAAAGACATAGCTGTATATTTTCCACTGCTCATATCCAACTCTTCTACCACAATGAATAAAATGGTTTTTTAAGCAATCTTTTCTTATTTAAAATTATTTTTTTCTCTTCTTCTTGCTAAGAAATATGTACCATGTGTCAGCTTTGGTTCCTACTCCCAATGAACACTAATTTCTGCCTTCTGAGAGCACACAGAAGAGAAGGAAAGAAATCCCTTGTTTCAGTCTTCCCTCCTATTGCAGAATGCCAAATGTACAGAGTCAGAAATCTACCAAATTTTTGGGAGGTTTGGTTGGATGTTTGATCTTGTTTTCTTTTAAATGTTCCACTTAATGAGCAGCAATTCTGGAAAAACTGAACATTGCCTTTTTCATGGATCCTCTCATAAGTGCAGAACCTATTCTAAAATAAATGGTATAAGGTCATTGACTTTCTGACCAAACCCTGCTAGGGTTAAGCTAAGCCTAAATTCACATGGAAACAAAATAGTGCCCATAGATAGATGTGAGCTTTCAATCGCTCACTCACAAACACTGTTGTTACAGATTCTTGAAGAGTGCAGCCAAAAAGGTAGCGTTTACCAAAATATTGCTTTTGAGTTCTGTTCGTTTTCTGCGCAATGTTTTTGTCATGTTATCATTATTTATGGTGTAGCAGTCAAGGAATTGTGCTGGTTTGTGATAGGTACAACACAGACAAGTAGAAAAATCTCCCTGTCCCCGAGGATTCCCAGCCGAGCTGTCAGATAGGATGCTGCAGGTGAACAAAGCAGACAATGAAGCTCATGTTGGCCGAGAAAAGGAGAGAAAAAAAATTAAAATGTGTTGAGCAGAAAAGATGCCTGTTTTCTAAGCATACCATTGCCAAGCAGTTGTGACTTGTAGGCACAACAGCTGAAAGAAGAGCTTTAAGAGAGGATTAAACAATACAGCAGATATTCCCATCAAACAATATGATCTTTTTACTTTAGTTTACATTTGGGAGTAAATATTTTGACAGTTTTTCATGAGTGAAAAATGGGTCAATACCTCAGAAAAGAGCAATAAGACCTAATAGAAATGACCAACTTTGAGACCAGAAAAAAGGGGAATGGTCATTTTATCACCTTTCCCAGCACTTCAAGGGACAATGAAAAAACTGTGCAATCTTAGGACAAGCTTCAGCTAAAGTAAACATATCAGCTACCTGACTCATGAATATCCCTGTAAATTAGGAATGTTCACTAACAGAGCAGTGTTAGAAACCTGCAACTAACGCAACATAAAAATTCTACCACCAGAGTATTTCTAGATGGTAATTAACTAACAGCACAAACCACTTGGATATCAGAACAGGAGTAGGAAAATTAGGGAAGAAGGCACATTGTGTATCTCTGATAAGGCTCACATTAGCAATATTTCAGATAAAGACTCAGAGAAGGTTACTTTTCATCAGCACTTGCAGAGAGAGCCAAAAATGATTCAGGTTAGAGGCTATGCATCAGGAATACATTTTCCTATTATTCACAAGGAGCAATAAGTCTATTAAAAGTTAATGCGATGGGAAATTGGAAATTGTGCAGCAACTTCTGTGTAGTGAAACTCATCTTTTTAAAGTAAGTTCTGAAGGCAAAGAGGAATAAATCTTTATCAGATTGTGATGCCAGAAAACCAAGATATGTGGTTTGTACAGTAGCCCGCAGTTGTTGCACAGATGGACATTTGTTTGCAGAAGTGACATGAACATTGGAAACGAATGTCAGTGGCAGCACTCAGCTTGTTTACAGGAATGTAGCCTGGGAATGATCCATTTTCCTATAGTCTATCACTATATAATTTCTTGCATGAACTGATGCAGCACTGTCTCAAAACCGGCGAAGATTTCACTCCCCTGCTATTCTCATAGCTGCAGGAGTGCAGAAGGGAATGTAAACACAGAGCTTTCCTTTCACCAAATTCTACTACAAAAGGGCAGATTCCCTTTTGAATTCCAAAAAAAATGGCACTCTGGGGCCCTGAGACCGGAGGTGGGCGTACAGTTACACCAGTAAACCTGCTTGAGGTTGTCAGACTACTAAAGCCTTACATTTTTGTGGTGAAGCATTTTCAGATACAGCCAGGATGAAATAGTCTCATGAGACAAAGTTTAATATCGATGGTTCACAAAGAAATACCTAAATGAAGCCAAACTCCTGTACAGAAAAGGCCTCAACTGATGTTTCGCCAAACCAGGAAATGCCTGTAAAGAAACACACATGCACTAAAAACAGCATCCCCAGGGCCCTCAGCAAGAGTCGTGGTGGAGGCAGGAGAGCACAGCCAGCTGCCAGCACACCCTAGGGCCAACCCACAACCTACAACACCACTCCAGAGGAAGCTGGCAAGGCAGGGGTTACACACCTTCCCAAAGCCAAAATGCAACTAAGCCAAGAGAGAAGCAATATTCATTTTGTGACCCTCTTACTCTCTAGTCAAATATACAGAATAGGCTGTATTTTAAAAGAAAACCCACCACTGGTACCTGGGGTACCACTATGGTGACTTAATTAGATGAAGGTCTGAACTTAACATGGGTTGAATATATCAGTTCATACTGAAGAAACTGGGGAGGATCTTATCACCCATTAGAGCCACTGAACAACATGCTGACACCCCTCAAACGCCAGCCCTATGCCGTCACCCACTCCCTGTATATGGGACATGAGGCACAGGGAGCTGAGGTGACCTCCCCATGGCTGCTCAGAAGGCCATGGGGCTCCAGCTACTGCTCCCTAGAACTGGCTGAGCTTTCTTATATTTTGGCCCCAGCAACATCTAATTCTTCGAAAATCTTCAGCGTACTTTCCTATTTGTTACAGTGGCACCTGCTGGCAACAGCACAGGCAAAGGCTGATTTCTCACTGTTGGGCTAAGCAGATAAGTTTAATTATGACTCAAGGTGTGCATTATTTCATTTCTCTCTCTCTCACCCTCTCACCCTCTCTTTGGGTCTAATATAACACATTATACAGAACACAAGGAGGCTTGTTAGATTACTGTTGGAAGATGCAAGAATTGGTTAATTTTGCACCGTTTCTCCCTGTCATTATAATCTTTGCCACAAGAATGGCTACATTCTGTGAAATGTTCTGTTCTCAGTGCAGTCATTGTCATGTGAATGAGCTATCACAGAATCCTAATGCCTGAGATGTTTTATTCTTACATTCATGACATTTGTATTTCAGTGACAAAAGCTTCAGCAAGGAAAGGGAATGGAAGAAATTTAATCCAGTCTCTTGATCATTTTTAAATTCTAATTTTATGGTCTTTTCTTTTCTAGACACTGCAGCACAGTTTCCTTCATATGTAAGAAGTCTGTATTTAGAGTAAGAATGAACTGATGAAATAAAACCTCTGGGATGTTTGTATTTTAATGGTTTCTGCATTAAAGACACCGTATCAGTGCAAATTGCTGGTAGTTAGAAAAGGTGAAAACCAAGGAATACTTGCTAGTCATTTTTTGTCGCTTAAGAGTGTATGTGTTCTGTGAAAACGCTGATGAGCTGGAGCTTCTATTACACCAGTATATAATAAAAGATCAATTATTTTCAGACATTGATATCAGCTGATGGAATAGTTGAAAATAATATCAGAGGTAATCAGGCCAGGAAAAACATCACAAATCATTCTGAATGTGCAGCAATGCAACATTTAGGATGCTCTTCTGCTTGGCCTATTTCAGTGGCAAAAATTACCATTGATTTTAATGGGACCAGGTTCAGGACCTCAGTCCAAAATCTCCCACCCAGTTTAACTCTTTTTGTCAAGCCACTCTGACATGGCTTCCATGAGTAACAATTTAGACAATACAGCTCGATTTTCCCTCTCCATCTCAAATATTTTTAAGCTTATCTTGCCGATTCTGTTGTTTTGCTGTAAAATATAACATTTAGCAGGCAATTTTGTAGGGCTTCCCTAGTACACATATCAAGGGGTAAATTATTATGACAGAGCAAACAAAACATTCAGATCAGCAGGAGGAGGGAGGGATTCTGGTGAGGGTTTTTTCCCAGCCATGGGTACAAAATAATTGTTCTTCCTACGGCGTGACCATAAAAAGGTGTCTGAGCTGTCAAAATGGTATTCAGATGGCTGACTGTCAAAGACCTGCTACAGCATCACAACTGGAGATTTTAATTGCATTCAAACATCACACTGGAAAGCCATGAGTGCATTTTCTCCCTTCCTCTCCTTCTTACATACACATGTTCTTTCAAAGTCTAAGCTTATGTATTTATACATATTTTCGCTGCTTCAGAATTGTACAATATTTTAATCTGTCTGCATGTCATGTAATAATATCCCTCTCACTCTCTCTCTTTTTAAATAAATGTTTGCAGATTCCACTTTTGATACCAGAACTGCAAGGCCTCATTATTTCTTATTTCCAGAGGTTACAGGGTTTTAATGTTAAAATGTAATCTTTTAGATAGTTTCATTTGCCTAGCCTAACCTCTATGATCAAATAAGTACCTTTTTTACTTTTCAAAATACTAGGATCTCAGGACCCATGCATTCTCTTAATCATTGCTCAATTTCTTTTATCCACGTTCCTTTTTTTCCTACACTCATAACAAGACTGCAGCTCAGACCTGCAAGATCTGAACTCTAGTCCATATTTTTAAAGTCATGGTTCTATAGATAATGTATTTTTTTGATTTTAGTTCACAGGTAACCTACTTAAAGATATCTAGATATGTATTTTAAATTCTTAGATAAAATGTTCAAGTAGTTGATTTTAACTTGCAACAACAAAGAATTCAGAAAAGAGAATCCATAGGGAACAACCTAACAAGTACACGGTTATACTTTTCTACCTAGAGGAATTCATTTTTCTGGGAATTTCCCTGTTTTCGTGCACTGCCTTTTTGCTTTCAGTTTTCCTTTGACATTTTTCTTTGTAGTGAAAAAATAAAACAGGGAGTTACGTTAACTAGAAAAAAGCCACTTGTTTTTTTACTCTGAGTATTAAATCTTACCATAAAAAAGGTGTGTTGGGGAGAATAGCTGAGTATTCCCACTGTGATGTAACCAGTCTGTACTGGCAGCCTTCATGTTCCTCATTACTGAAATTAAGTTTTCAAAGGGAAAAAAAAATGAACAAGATCTAGTGTTTTGTTCATGGCCTTACCTTACACAAGGACAGGGATAAGATCTGATCACACAGATTCTCTGTATTTAAAGGCTTTGCTACAGCACTGCCAACTCTAGCATCTGTGATGGAGCAGCATGCCATGGAGGTCTCAGATCCCAAATCTACTTCGATATGATACAGTAATAAGACATAACAGAGGAAACAATGTTTTGCCTTCTTTATATGGCACCTTACAAAGCAACAAAAATTAAGTTTTCATTTTGAATGGAACACTTTCTGTATGAGGTTTGGGAAAAATATACAAAAAGGTTCCCCTGGCCTCCCTCTTGCCCTGTTTAGCAAGAAATACATTCCAAAATCTGAGCAACATGCAAATTTTCTTCCAGTTATGGGCTATTTTGAGGTCCACCAGAGAAACGAGGTGGTAAACTGGCTGCTCAAAGAGAAACTTGAAATTGTGTGCCAGTCTCTGGTTTTTGTTTTCTTTCAGCTTGGCAGTAATCACTGAATGCTACTCCAGACAGCCTAAACAGACAATATTTGAGTGCAGGGCAGATCATGAACTTAGAATGCTGCAATATTTGCTGAAAATTAATCCAATACAAATACTGCATTTTTTTAGGGGGAATTTGGGAGAGCAAATAGTGCAGGGAACACATCTTAGGACAACCTATAAACTCCTTACCTCTTTTCTAGTGGTTTGTTATATAATTTGTTAATTTTGTCTTGCTTTAATTAGTCTTACTTAAGACTTTTGGGAAAGACCTTTAGAATTGCACAGTATCTGCCATTAAAGTATACTCTACAATTTTTTCCTAAACAAACTAAGCATGTGACTAGTCCACATAACCTACCTGGGATAAGAAAATATCCTGCTAAAAATCAATGGGCAAGATAGAGAAATCCGAACATCTTTTCCATTACAAGAGTATCTATCTTGATTCTTTTCATAGCTCTCTTTTCTTCTCTGTGTTGTCATATCATGTTATTTGTTACCTATATGGGTGCCTACCTTTTCTAAACTTAAGAGTCACTCCATACTATAAGGTAAGCAAAATTGTAAGTCAGTCTCCTTCAGATGATACAGCTATTTTAAAACCTAATTAAAATAAAATACATTTGGATTATTTTACTTACTGACCCTGAGCCTTTCATGTGCATTCAATCCATGTGTTCAAGTTTTCTTCTATATTCATGAAGGCCAGAAACTCAATTTTATTTTTAAATGAAAGCTAAGATTATCAGATGATAATTGATTCCAAGGACTAGACTTCAAGTAAAATACCATTATCATGAGACTTCTGATAAAATCACTGAAGTTGGCAACAATTGAAAAATCAGGCAGAGAATATCACTTTTTAAATCTCCTTATTATATATATTAAAAAAATCAGCACCACAAATAATAACAAATATTTCTCCATGATCTTCCTATGTATTCAGTTAAACTAACAATACCTCCATCCAGTGACTACCTCCATCTGTGCCTCCCAACCTATTAACACCTCAACAATATGCAAGAAGGCAGATGTCCTTGATTTATAGGCGTAGTACACAGAACACAGGCTCCAGCTATGTACACATCAGTGAAATACAGATGATAGTAATACTCCTACCAATAGACTGAGAGACTAAATTAATTTTTTTTCAAAACACATGGAGATCTTTGCATAAAAGACAGTAAAAAGACAACTTAATGTACTATAGACATATATTAAAATTATATGAAAAAAATATTCTCTTTGTATTCTTTTAGGTTAAATACCAGACCAAAGATGATGTGATATGGTTCCAAGTTTTGGTCCAACTTCTCACAAATATTAATTCCTCTGTCAGCTTCAGAGGAACCTTTACATATTCAAAAAGATAATTTAATTTCATATATCAACATTCTAAGGTTTAGAAAGCAAATTTTGTGCACAGATATAAGCAATCAGGGACAATGCTTTTCTTCCTCAACTAGTACTGATCTTCATTGGCAACTGAGAGTACATCTCACTTTACTATACCTGAAACAAAGGAGGCCAGAGGAAGGGGGAAAAGGAAGGCAAACAAAGACTCATTAAAGAGATGATTTAAAAAAAAAAACAAGAACAAAAACAAAACACAAACCAAAGCCAAAAACAAACAAATGAGATAGAAAATCAGAAGTAAATAAAAACATAAAATGGAAAAAATTACAAAAAACGAGAGTTTAAAATGAAACAAAGGGCACAACGAAAAAGCAAAAGTAAGGTAGACACCTGGGGATTGTCAATAAAAAAAATGAAAAAAAAAGAAAACAAAGAAGATAGCAAAAAAGGACAGTGAGGACAAAACCAGGAAGACTAGAACAAAAAGGTGATTAATAATATTTTTCCACTTTTAATTTCCCTCAGAGAAGTTACTATAAACAGCATATTGCACAATAATGTAGTGATAAATATCAAAGGTTAAACCTCTTTTGCAAGAAAACTAAAATGTGAGTCAATTCCTTTGTGCAGGACCAGATGGTAAGGCCAAGTATATACAATGTTGTCACAAGAATTGTGTAAGTTCTATAATTTACCACTGTTCACAACTTTAATTCAATGTAGTACATAGCATTCAGTATGTGTTCTGGTGGAGGATAGTTTAACTCATGATAGCAATTTTTGGGTTCCTGGTGGGACATGTACTATTCTTATTATTTTAATTTACTTCCTTTTCTTTCATGCCACCAAAAGACAAGCCTCCCTGACTGATTTGGAGAGCTTTCACATTTACAATGCTCTCAGGAGAGCTTGCCCAGCACTGTCCCAGACAAGCAGGTAACAAGACACACACCAGATCAATAGTAGTGGGACACTAAGGTAGAAAATCTTGCTAAAGCAAAGGCCCAATTGGAAGGGACATGGGTTTTCTCACAGGGCTGAGAGATGTGTACCTTCATTTTATCAGAGAATAAACACATACTTCTCTTCCTTCTTCTCTCTTTAATGTTATGCACATTGCCTACTTCACTCTCCAGAACCACCAGTAAGGCCAGACTCATATAAAAGAACACATATAATTGAGCTCATGTTTGAGCAACTTGATTAACTTCTAGATTATGAGAGAGTAGTGGATATTGTCTACCTGGACCTCAGTAGGTTTTCGACACTGTCTGACATAAGATCCTCAGAGATAAGGTGCTGAAGTATGGGCTGGATGAGTAAACAATGAGGTGTATAGAAAACTGGCTGAATATCCAGGCCCAGTGACCAGTGGCACAAAGTTTGGTTGGAAGCCAGTAAACAACATTGTAACCTGGGGTCAATACTGCATCCAGTCCTGTTCAACATCTTCATTAACAATCTGGATGACAGGGCAGTGTACCCTCAGCAAGTTCATTGATGACACAAACTTGTGAGGAGTGTCTGATATGCCAGAGGATCCTGCTGCCATCCAGAAGGACTTAAAAAGGCTAGAGAGATGGGTTGACAGAAACCTCGTGCAGTTCAAGAAGGGAAAGTGTAAAGTCCTGTAACTGTGGAGGAATAAACCCAGGCACCAGTACACTCTGGGGGCCACACAACTAGAAAGCAGTTTGGAAAAATAAGCCTTGTAGGTCCTGTTGGACACCAAGTTGAACATGAGCCAGCATTGTACCCTTGTGGCAAACAAGATGACTGCTACCCTGGAGTGCATTAGACAAAGCATTGCCAGAAGGTCAAGGCAGGTGATCTTTTGACTTCTCTAGTTCCCCATCCAGACCTGATGAGTCCACACCTGGACTGTCAGGTCCCTTTCTGGACTTCCCAGTCCAAGAGACACATGGACATACTGGACATACTGGCCTTACCAGCTAAGGGCCATGAAGATGTTTATGTGACTGAAGCATCTCTCCATTAAGGAAAGGCTAAGAGAGATGCAACTGGTCTGTCTGCAGAAGAGAAGGCTCATGGGCAATCTCATCAAAGTATATAAACACCTGAAGGGAGGGTACAGAGAGGACAGAATCAGGCTCTTCTCAGTGGTGACAAGTGACAGGACCAGGGGCACACATTGAAACACAGAAGGTTCCATCTGAACACCATGAAAGAGTTTTTGACTGTGAGAGTAACTGAGCACTTACACAGGATGCCCAGAAAAGTTGTGCAGTCTCCTTCCTTGGAGACATTCAGAAGCTGTCTGGACATGGTCCTGGACAATGAGCTGTAGGTGACCCTGTTTTAGCAGGGTAATTTGACCAGATGACCTCCAGAGATCCATTCCTACTTCAACCATTTTGTGATTGTGTGGTTCTGCGCAATTTTTTTTCATTTTTCCCTTTTCCCCCCCAACTTTCTTCCTCAATAGTGAGAAATGTCTTCTTTACCTTACCTATCCTGACCTTAGCTACAGCCTCCAAATTACTAAGCAGATTGACTCTTACAGGTAAAAAAACACTCTCAAAAAACCCAATTATTTACAAAAGTTAGCTCTCAGAGACAAGTGATTTAATTCTGGATGTCACTGTTTTATTCTAAATCCAAAAGGTTTGGGACCTCCCAAAGGAAAGATACTTCTGAAGCCAATCAGCTTTCACATCTTCCTTCTCTTTGCCTATATCCTGCCTCAGGTTAGGTCTCCATCTAGGCTGTTGCAGTTGCAAATGTCTTCAATGATGCTCTTCACTAGTCCTGTTTTACCCATGTGAATCAGTTTGCAGGACAGTAAACACCCCAGGTGTGGGCCTTGTGGTTTACAGTACTTAGGAAAATGGGCCTTCAATTCAAATTAGTTCAAGTAATATGTGACATTATAAACAGTTGTATTGGTGTTTCTCCAAATTAATGCTGTTCAAACAGCAAAATACTGTAAAATTACCATTTTCTGAAGAAGGCACAAAGCTATCTTGTATACTAACAGTTTATAGATTTTATAGAACCCTTGGGCCCTCTGTTTCATGATGCTAAAACTATATTTTAAACACAAGTTCTTTCTCTTGCATATGTTTTAATTTAAACATGGAAGGTATGGGCTACGACCTTGTGTGCATTCCAACAGTTGGATGTTCCTAAGCCAAAAGGCCAGTCTACTAACAAATTGTCTAATAAAAATATTTTTAGGGAAACTAAGTTAACCATGAAGACAGGATGCAAAAAAACTTGCCTATTAGACTAGAAAGGCTAAAAGCAATACTTGAAAAAACATAATAAAAATTTTTTAAAAATTTAAAGTGGTAAATTGTGAAGTTTCAGCTCCCTTTGTCACAAAACACAGAACTTACTTTATGCCAATTTCTGTCTTAATTGGACAATTGCCATTGTCCTCATACTCAAAATTCCATATTTCAATGTTTCAAAGATTGACTGCTGCTGGCTTGCACCCTCCCCCATTCTTTCATAGGGAGCTTTGAAAGGTGGTCTGCTTTGACATGTACATCATTAGACAGAAGAGAGGAAGCAAGGTATCAATATCAGAAATGAGCAATAGCAGGAAAAGAGTGTGGCAGGAAAAGAAAACATTAGAAACAGTTTGGTGTCCTGAAGTGAAAAAAACCCAAACAAAACAAAAAACCAACTGCCAAGTTGGACTGACAGAATCCTATCTAGAGAAACAAAGAGGAAAACTATGATACATTCACTCACTGGCCAGTTTTATCAAAGAAATAACATGAGAAAGACTGCTTATACAGACTTTGATGAGAGTGCCTAACGTAAGAATTCTAGGTCTGAGATTTAATGATCTTGCCTACCTTTTGACTATTACTGTAGAAATAAAGTACAATTCAGGGACAGGTAAAACTACAGTAAAAAATACATATATCCAGTCTTATCCAGCTCATAAAAATCTTCCTCAGAACACAATGCAGCATTTCCATTTTTAAAAGAAATAGTGATTTTTGGAAACTAAATAAAAAATTAGCATCAGACCCATATTTAGGGTAGAAACCTAAGGTCCATCCTCAGCTGCAAAGAAACCAGAGAACTTGAGGCAGAATTTCCCTACAGACTGCTTCATTTAGGACCCCACTGTCTTTATATACTAGTCACAGGATTTCCATAAATGTCCAGGATTTGGCTCTTACTGCTTCTAGAGACAATAATACAACTCCCATTAATTTTAAAGCAGACAAGCTAAATCAATGCTAAGAGCTTTTGAAAATCTTCTCCTAAAGGTTTTATATGACATTCTCCTGCCACTTAAATTATACCAGGCATCACAAGAATCTCAGGTTGCATTCAATAATTTGTTTGATGTAGTGGTTACTCTGTTTATTTAAAAATAACAGCGAAATTCCCAAATGAAATAAAAAGTTTAACTGGTTCTTTAGCTTTTATTGAATTCTTCTTAGAATGTCAAATCCTGTTGTTTGAAGTTCCGCAGGATCAATGCACAGCATTTTCCTAACTTTTTTTTTTTGTTTCCAGTCTGCTTGGGTTCTCACTCACAAAATTTTACTTCCAGGTTCAACCTCACTTAAACATTCAGGGTGAATTTCAGCCAAGTCCACAAACTGTGATCTGGTTTATGTTAAAATCAGCCCATAAACTGCTCAAAACTGGTCCGGTATTCTTTTGAAACTGGGCCTAAGGTCTGCATAAAAGCAAACTCAAGAAAATGTTTTGATGAGCCTAGGTTCAATATTCCAAAGTCTATAATGAAACCTGAAACAAACCAAATTTCAATTTGTTTGGAGCTCCATACTAAGAGTGTTGTATTGCTCTGTCAAACTGATGACATTTTACCACAACTTTAACAGTGAAAGATTTTTCTTCCCATAATTTCCCCCAAACCCCTTGTCTGCTGGAAACAGTAATGTATTACCATGGATACAAATTACAGTGTGGGGTATGAGTAAGAGAGTGGAGGTTACAGTGTATAAAGAGATTTCTTTGGAGTTGGCATTTGAAGCAGGGAATCAGACAGCACAAGATTTTTTTAAATTCAAATACATCCAGATCATAGAAATAATAATTTCACAAAGATAAGCTAAAATAAATTTCATTAGAGTTTGTGTGTCTTTGGTGGTGTCATTTCTTTTCTGGAAAGTGAAAATCTTCATATATTTACATGATATAGTTTTTAGGAAGAGCAATTTTAAAATTAGTCATTTGATTGTCTCTATTTTTTCCTTTCAGCTGGGAAGAGAAAAAATTGGTGACATGTCCACTACTGAAATTGTCAGGCTTGCATACCTCTGCTTTGTCCCTGGCTGAGTATAAACATGCTCAGGTGCTTCACTGTTTCGGAAACAGAGCCAGCCCTCGCTTCACCATCACCATATGCAATAGTGAAAAAGAAGCCAAAAAAAGCAATCTGAAAAGGACAAAGACAAGCAGTGGCAGACTTTCCAGAGAAGCAGCTTGACCCTCTTCTAAAGGTCCTTCTAAAGATGTGGACAAGTAACAAGAGAGCCGGAAGTGTTTTTCCTGCACTAATGGTTTCCACTAAGATTCCCCAAACCAATTTATTGAAATAGCATCATGGAACAATCCTGAGTAAAATCTATAGGAATGAAAATGATAAAATTCCACAAAGATTTTCCAGAAAGCCTTTGCTACTTGGAAAGGGAAAATTTCAAAATTGCATCATTTTGATACACCTGAATCCTTTGCATTTAATTATATAGGAGTCACAAAGATAAATTTCTGCTATATTTTCTAAGCTAGTTCAACCCTATTAAGATATTATTTTCTGCTCCTTCTATAGGAGTGTTTTTAAAGTGATCACTGAAAAGAATGGTGCAGAGTCCAAAGAAAAGGCAAGGATCATGTTACTCATTCTCCCACAGGAAAATATTTTTATTAAAATATTTGCACACCATTAAAATATTCCATCTTTATATTGTAGTACAACTTTTTTATTAGGGATGCTAATATACTTCCCAAAGAGAGAAGCCAATTAATATCTAGAAAAGGCTGAGTTGTGTTCCCAGTCCAGCTGGTGACAAGGCCTGCCCTCAGCTTCATGACAGCAGAATCTGTCCCAGAATAATTTGCAGCAAATGGAGTGTTCGAAAATAGAAGGGTTAACAGGTTTATTTTAGAATTAACTTTTACTTCGGCAAAGATTAATATGTCAAGCTGAACACTAAGTAGAGGTCAGTGCTAAAAGACCACCACACTAATCATGGGAATGTGTTGGAGCAGACATTGATGTGTTGCAGCAAATGTTTCTGGAGGAAAGCAGAGTGTGGTTTCTCCCCAGCTGTTGGCCCAGGGCAGCTCCCAAGCCCTGCAGCTGCATCGCCAGCACTTCTCCTCCCAGACTTCCCCTCCCAGTCACAGCCTCCCCACAGGCTGCCTGTAAAAGCATCCCGGACTTCACCAATACCAAAGTCCTGCCACTGTTCTCATGAGAGCCAAGGTTCCTCTTCCCCATTAAATAAAAATATGCAGCTTCCCAGTATCTTTAGGAAACAGTGAATAATAGTTTTTAAAAAATAGGAGACAGCATCTTTTCTGCATTTTATTTTCTGCATCATATTTTATGTGATTTTTCATGCCAGTAAGTCCTCGGCATGATCATTTTTAAAGAATGAGGAGCCCTTGCTGAGTGAAGAATATGAGACAGAGGGCCCAAATAAGCAACACCCTCAAATGAGGAAGAGAAGGATTCCCAAACCCCAAATGCAGAAAGCTCTGCTGCAAGGCAAAACACTTCTACTTTTGCATTAAAAAGACACAGCTCTGTCATGGACCTTAAAGCTGCATTTTTAAGAGATACAATACACTTTTGTTAAGGGAATTAATTTTCTGTTACTTACACACCACAGCAGACCTGAATTTTTCTCAGTGCACCAGCTGCTTCATCATAATATAGCCAGCTGTAACGCAGACCATGCACTGATCAGTGGCTCCCCAAGCAAAGTTGTGTGTTAAAAGGAAGAGCTCAGATGGATAGTGCTCCTGAGTCCAAAAAGTTTGGAAGGCACAGCATCATTCACAGCCAAATCCGACTCCTGTGCCTCAGATCTGTCCACATCAGAGGACACAGATTTATTCTACAGTTTTATGGAATGTTTTCCAAATCTGAGAATTCCTTATGTTTCAGTCTATCTCCTGAATAGCTCCTCAGTCATCTCTTTGGCACTTGAAACACCCATGCAGGGAGAAAGAGAGAGGCGAGGGGTGAAATATTTAGGTCAAGAAAGGTTGAGAGGATCCAAGGAACCACAGTCTTTTCAGGCTGAGGCAAGTGCCGGGGAAGGTCATGGAGCAGACAATCTTGAATGCCATCCCATTGCATGTGCAGGACAGCCATCAGCTGTGCAGGCTATGCATCATGGCTGTGCAGGATCAGGAACAGCCAGCCCGGGTTTGCAAACGGCAGGTCCTGCTTGACCAGCCTGATCTCCTCCTGTGACAAGGTGACCCACTTAGTGGATGAGGGAAAGGCTGTGGATGTTGTCTACCTGGACTTCAGTAAAGCCTTTGACACAGTTCACCACATGACTCTCCTGGCTGCTCATGGCTTGGACAGTCACACTGTTTACTGTGTAAAAAAAAGGCTGGACGGCCAGTCCCAGACAGTGGTGGTGAAAGGACTTACATCCAGCTGGCAACCAGTCACGGGTGGTATTCCCATGGCTCAGTGTTGAGGCCAGTTCTGTTATTATCTTTGTCAATGGTCTGGGCAAGGGGATCAAGGGTACCCTCAGTCAGTTTGCAGATGACACCAAGTTGTGCAGGAATGTTGATCTGCTGGAGGACAGGACAGCTTTGTAGAGGATCTAGACAGGCTGGATTGATTGGCTGAGGCCAATTGTATGATGTTCAACAAGGCCAAGTGCTGGATCCTGGACTTGGGTCACACCAACCCTATGCAGAGCTACAGTGTGACAGGGAAGCTTCCCAGTAATGTAGAATCTAGGGGTGCTGGTCAACAGCAGCTGAACATGAGTCAGAGTGTGCCCAAGCAGCCAAGACAGCCAATGGCATCCTGGCTTGTAGCAGAAATACTGTGGCCAGCAGGACCAAGGCAGGGATTCTCCCCCTGTACTGGGCACTGGTGAGGCCTCATCTCAAATCCTGTGTTCAGTTTTGGGCCCAAGAAAGATATCGAGGTGCTGGAGTGTTTCCAGACAAGGGCAGTGGAGTTGGGGAAGGGGCTGGAGCATAAGTCATATGAGGAGCAGTTGAGGGAGCTGGGGTTGTTAAACCTGAGGGAATGAAGTCTCAGAGTGGACCTTATCACTCTCTACAACTACCTGAAAGGCAGCTGTGGCCAGGTGGGGATCAGTATCCTCTCCCAAGTAACAGTAAGACATGAGGAAATGGCTTCAAACTGCACCAGGGGAGGTTAAGATTGGATGTTAGGAGTACTTTCTTCAAAGAAAAGGTTGTCAAGCATTGGAACAGGTCACTCAGGGAAGTGGTAGAGCCATCATCCGTGGAGGAATTTAAAAGATATTTGGACATGGCACTTAGGGGCATGGTTTAGTGGTGGACTTGGTTTTAGGTTAATGGCTGGAGTCAATGATCTTAAAGGTCTTTTGAAATGTGCATGGTTCCATGATTCTAAGTGGAGCAATGAAACTTGAAAAATGTATAAATCTGCAAATTACTCACACAGAGGTCTGATATCAAAGACCTAATGTTTTCTTGGACACTCAAACAGCCTGCTCTGACATGGCTGTGTTGTTGTAAGGTATTTATTGCTATAAAACCCTATAAAATATTTTCACTTTCCTAAGTATACACACTATTTCTGATGTTCCTTAAAATTGCAAAAGAGGGAAAAAAATAAATGCTTTTACTATCACACCTATTCATTTTCATCTTAAAAAATCAGCAAGATTATAACTCATCCCTTTATCCTGGGGTCATTTATTGGTGTTATTTCCATCTCTGGGGAACAAAGGACTCCTAGTCTGTATTCTGCAAAACAGAGGGGCATGATAAGGATAAAAAAAAGCAGGACCACTATAGAGTAGTCACTAGAATTGAGAACAGCAGCATATTCATTTAAAGAAATCTCTTTCATCCACAATCCCCTAGTATACAGAGAAGAAGTTTGGAGGTTCTTTCATAACTCTTAGCTTTAAATAGATTTACACAGTTTACACAGCTCGCTACGGCTTGGGGATCCTCCAAAGCTGCAGGTTTCTTCTGACTGCAATAGACAGGTTTTAATGAAACCTGTTGGAAGACACAGATATGGAGGCTGACAACCACCAAGAGGCAAAAGGATAGAAAGCAGAACCAGCATTTGCAAGTAGTCGCGCCTTCAGAAACACGGACACATAGCACAAGAGCAGCTATATTGATTATCAGATAGCATTTGACACCGTAAACAGATAAGCTCTCAGGCCAAAGTTGGTTATCACGTATGTATCACTACACACTACTTTAGCTTTAATAGTCACTCTGACAGAGAGATGGAGTAAGGCAGACAATCAGGCGATTTTCAAAGACAGAGGGAAAGGTTCTAACCTATAACACAGTTGACAACATTGTTCAAATCTTTCTTGACCAAAAAAAAAAACCAACAACTATGAAACCTTACAAGACATCCCTCTTAGGAAATTACTGAGTCCAAATATAAAATCCTGTCAAATGAGCAGTGGGGGCTACCACAGCATATACTAAGGGAAATAAGAAAGAAATTAAGACACCTTTGTTAAAGAATTTTTAACCTGTCAGCAATACAGGCCTTTTGTTCTTCAATCTTTTAGGTTAATAAAATCAAGGCCAGTTTCCTTAGAGATGCTGAAGCTATTAGATATCAGTAAAACTTAATGTACCACAGGGACCCTGTAGGAAAAAAATACATTTAATTGAGTGTTCAGAGCCAGAGCCACCCACTGTAAGTATATCCTGGCAATTGAGATGTTATTATTGCCAAGGTTCTACCATATGATGATATAAATGCATCTTTTCTGAATAAGAACACTGAATACATGGGTGAAAAGATGGCTGCATTCCTTAAAAAGAAGGTCTGAAAGTCTTTTGCATTTTCTCATTGCCATCCATAAGGACCAGCACTGTCATTAATGGGATTACATTTCTAACAAATTCATAAGTAAATCTAGTAAAAATGACTCTTTAGAATGAGAGATATTCAGCATTTCCTTGTCTAAATTTGCATTTCTAATAATGTGTCTGTCTAAACGGTAACCTTATTATCAGTCTTTCAGTACTGTGTTCAGTCCTTGTGAAGAAACAAAGACACTCCACTCCTTTCCTTCTTACTTCATTTCTCCTCTCTGGATGAATGATGTATGAGTTTTTCCAAATGCTTTCAGCATATGAGGGCTCTATTTAGCTGTGCACTGGAAGTGTTAGGAGTGAATGAAGACAAAGAAACCCAAACAGCAGCACTAACGGTAGTTCAGACTCTGATTACTGATCCAAATTAGACTGGACAAACTAGAGAAAGGCAAGGTTTTGATACGGGTTCTTTCTAATAATAGTGAACTAAAATAAAATCCATATTTATCTGATGTATTCCATGCTCTACAGCCAGATTCTTGATTTTCAGCACACAGAACAAAACCTGATACAGACCTAAACTCCTCAGGTTTAGTTTCAAGTTATTGATCTTCACTCAAAAACTTCTAACACTAAGTAGGGGTACATGAACTGGAGGAAACATTTCCCTCAGGGGACTTTTGTCCAAGGCTGCAGTTCTCACAGGGGTTTTTATCAAGCTTATGCACCTATTCCCTTAGGGACTGAAAGTACACTCTCAGATCTCTTCAGGCTGGAAGTCTCACCTTCCTAAAGAAAAGGTTTTGGATAACTAACAGGGCACTGAAAGCCTGCCCCCACAAGCTGAATAGAGACAAAAAAATATTCCCAAGCTTCCCTATATATTTTTCTTTAGGAAAAAAAAAAAAAAAGAAATTTTTAGAGCTTAGAGTAATTTTAAAAGAAAATAAAAAGGACGTTTTTTAGGGAGCAGACATGACTGTGCTAGACAGGTGATTGTACAATTAGTACTTTTCAAAGTCATGGAAATGCTGATAGAAAATGAAACCATTAAAAAACTAAGGGATGGTAGCCCAAAGTGAACACAGTTTCATGAAAAACAGATCTTGTCAAAGAAATATGAACTTTTTAAACATAATTTCTAGTGTGCTGCCCTTTTTAAGGAAAAAATACCTTTCACATCCCCCTCACTAATTTAGCATTGATCACAAAGTCTCCGTTAATGCTACACATTCTGACAACACTATTTATAAGACTCCACAGGATATTTCCACCCTTTCCAGTCATCCTATACCTTGCAGTCATATTTACATTCATACAAAGTCCTTTCATCCAAACTCCTCATCAGTTCTTCCCTATGCTGCTCCTTCTGGAAAGGTGTCTGTTTTCCAGGCTGAATCCTTTGTTATGCCTAACTAATAACTTCCCCTCCATTCCCTGGGGATAGACACACACACACACTATAGCCCAACATTGTACATATGAGCATAGGCTTCAGGGGCTTTGGAGCTTCCCTCTGAACAGCAAGGATTATAACTCTTTACATAAAATGTTACACTAGGCCAGCTTCCAAACAGAATAAAGCCAGATACTAGATTTGGAGTCTGAAATCTCAATTTTTTTTTTTTTTTCCCCTAACATGCTGTGGAACCTTTGTCAAATTCTGTATCTTTTGTGTGCATCAAGATGCACCTATGAAATGAGGAGAATTGGAGATGCAAAAGGGCATCTGGTATTTTTTTTAAAGCATATGATAGAAAATAAAGCCTATAAATAAAATCTATGAGAAAAGGCATATTAGGCTTCAAAATAAGCTATGTTGTAGAGGGTAGGGGTCAGCATTGAAATAAATTTGGCTGTAGGCATTTCAATTTCAAGATAAGATATGTTGAGGTGGTTAAAGAAAACTGATTAGTCATTTATATTCATTGGTACAGAATGTTAGTGTGAAGAAGGGACATCTAGAAAAGGAGATATAGTTAACCCACATGTAGCGATTAATGAAAAAAGTGTCTTTCACTGGGAAGTCAAATTGGAATCTGTATCAAGTGTCTTCTCTTTGCACTACTCACTGCTTAACAAGAAATCCCACCTTTTTTGTATCCATCACCCCCTCAACTTGATTCCTACTAGCCATGCATCTTAATCCCCACAAGACAGAAAACATCTTCAGATGAGCTATCCATAAAAACAGAGGGGGATAAAAAACCTCTTATTCTCTGGCCTGGCAAGATTTTGCTAATTGAGATTGGATGCATTCCAAAAGAGAGTTGGATTCCTGCTTGTGTAAATTTTTTCTCAAAATGCCAAAATGCCTTGAGAAATCCCTGTTTCAGGACATAACCAGTAGCTTAACCTGGACACCTGATACATTTTTGTCAGACACAGAGAGACAATCTGCCACTTCACACACAGCAAAACCCTGTCTCAGCTCTGAGTGGAGCATGGTTCAGAGGGAACAGCGACTTTAAGTACAGGAACACTACGGTCCTTCAGCTACTTGGAAGTATCTGTGGCTTCCTGCAATAATCCAAGGGGTTTGCTTGCATGTGCTCAGAGGCCAACAAGCAAGCTGCAGACTTGCACCAGTGCCTGCTCACGGGGCTTCCCCTTCCCAGCCTGGTGGCAGCAGCATAAGGGTCTCAGCAGCTGCTTGCCTGGCAGGCCCCAGAGGGTGAAATTAAAGACACTCTTTAAAGTTTCACTTTTTTTTAAATGCAGGACTTAAAAGTTGTGCATTTTAACAGAACATCTGCCATCTGGGCTGTGATGCAGACTGTGTTGAAGTCACGCATCCTTACAACTTGAGCCAGGCCTTTCAGATCAGAAGAGACTGACTCCTATTTCTTCTATGGGTCAAGCATGGATAATAATATACAAACCAAAAGAATTTGTAGACAGTAGCAAAACTGGGAATTCACACCATGGCAGTGTGCTTCTGCTTGGTAAACCACATATAGTGACTCACATTCACAGAAAGTGCAAAAGCAGAGTTTAGGGGAAAGGAGGGAATATATATGGCTTTCCCCTCTTTGGCCAAATGCAAGGAACTGAGGTATTGGTTTTGCTTAATTAGCAAAATCTTAACAGGCCAGTACATAAAGGGATTTTCTACCCTCTCTGTTTTAACAGCTAGCTCCCCTATTTTGTCATTAATGTGACACAGTGTGCTGAAACAGCTTTACAGTCAGAAGAGGAATACAGCAGGATCCTTTTGTTTTCCAGCAATGAATTACTGAAACATAAAGATCTGCATTATTAAATTTTCACAGAATGAGCCTGCGGGTAATACAAAACTAAAGAAAGCTTAACAAGATCCAAGGACAGCATCCAAGCTTCCCTCCTGTGTGACAGGCAAATTTCTCAATATTTTTTCCCCCAAATTTCATCAAATGTACTTCCTGTTGATAACAGACTCTTACCTGGTGTCTAGATGGTTTTTTTTAAGCCCAGCATCTAGATATCTTTTCTGTTTTGCTGATGGTCACAAGCAGAACTAGTGACATGTGAGATCATTAGAAAAAAAAGGCAGAGTCCTCTGTATTCCTACTTACATCTGAAGGCCGTGGTGTTTGTCTGTTTTGTAACAAGGAAGGATAGCTGGTTCTCGGTATACAGCATGCCTGAGAAGTGCCTTGATCAGGTCAAGTTGTGTGTCAAGCCTTTTTAGACCTGGAAATACAGTTCTGTTTTAGGGGGGAAAGCATGCTTTCCAGTGATAATATTTGCCTGCTCTTGTATTGACACAATCTTAAAGAAAATCTTGTGCAGAGTTTCTGAGACAACAATGCTTTTCTAGGTTCTTTTTAGATAGAGAGAGAATAAATATTTAAGTGAGTCAAACCTACCAGTTATTAATGAGAGAGCCAAACAGCATTCATTTTGCCGGTCACCTTTGCAAGGGTTAATCACATATTTCCATAACCTGCTTACATAGCTTTCCCTATATACCAAGGATGACTCTGGAAGGTCAGACTTAGAGAATCCTGTATGCTCAGACTCTACAGCCCTGCAAAACACACATGACTCACATCTAATTGTTAGCATTTATCATTTTTATATTCCAAGTATACTCAATAAAATGGGATTTACTCTGTTGATGTGACAGTTGAAATATCTTTTGCTTAGATGTAAGCAAGAGGTTATGATCGCTCAGTTTTCTGATTGGTACAGGCACATTACAGCACCACGTTTCAAGTATAGAGGTGCTACAAGGGAATAGATGATAGAAGTCTTTTGAACAATAACTTTGTATGCATAATATATACAGTACTGTATACACACACATGCCCTCTTGAATTCTAATATGAAAATGCAGTAATATCCTACACAAACTTGCTCTAAAAAATGAGAAACACATTCATCTAATGATGACTGTGTGAGAGAGTCACAGGTTAAAATTACTCACTAGTTTAGTAAGACAAAAGAGTGCAAACTAAGGAGGGTTCCCTGGGCTAATCCTCTAACATTCAGTTATTTCTATTAAAAGAAAATTAAAGTAAAAGAGATAGAGAATTATTATAATAAATATAAACTACCTTCAGACAGAAGAAACTGTACCAAAATGACTGAGAAGTAGGAGAGAATGGATATGATCTGCTCCATTAATTATACTTTAATTAGTTATATACATCCTGCATCCTCTTGTTTTAAATGTATTCCAACTGTTTATATAAAAAACACTCCCCAATAACTGCTGGAGCTGTTGTCCAAATTCATAACCATATTCTGAGATGTGTTTTCCATACATTGCTAGTGCCCATTAGCTTTTGAAGACTAATTAGCACAAATTCTAGATCATTGTGGGCTGGCTAGTTCCCTTCACATTTCTTTCAAAGACAGAAAATGAACAATGTGTGTGTATTTGTGTGTGTGTTTACCCTGTCTTCTGTGTGTTGTTTACACAAAGAATCACTGAATAAGCTTACACTCATTTGAAATGTGTATGTCTGGGCTCTCAGACCCCAGGGCCTTGAACTAGTTGCATCCATATTGCCTTTTGGCCAGGCTCAAATCTCAGCCATTCCCACAAGGTGTATGCAGTTTTGAGCTCACAACAACAGCTGAACACTCTCCAAACAGCACAAGTGCTCATGTGCAGAGCCTGCAGCCTGCGTAGTGCTTGCAGTCAGGATCCCAGCTGGCAGGACAGCACGGACATGCGTGCTACGAGTGCAGCCTTTCCTTGTATGCATATATGTATGCGTTACCTAAGCAAACAAACTTATTGACAGAAGTTTCACTTGGGTAAGGCAAGGAGTATTCATCACCTCAGATTTGTCCTTCACAGCTGCCTCCTGTGGTACAGTATATACAGACAAAGACTTTGCCATGACATCTGCCTGATCCCTGGATAAACATGGCTGTGAACACATGTGCTCTTTCTGCTTCTCTTTTCTGTTTGTATTAGGGCAGTGTATTCACCTACAAAACTTGTGTGACCATTAAGATACTGCTTTAAGATGCCTATTTCAGTTTAGTAGAAAGAAGGAAAAAAATGTATTTATTGTACATTCAGAAAACAGAAACAGTGAGTAGTGTTTCACAGGAAAAGAAAATGCTACTGTTTATTTTATGGGCAATGATTTCTCAAAGTGAGTATAAAAAAATTGGCTCTACAAAGACTAGTGTCAGCAATGTGGCAGCAAAAATGGTGTATTCTTTTAGCTACTTCTAACTAAGGTCTTGTTCCTATGAAGAAAACTGTATAGACAGATACTTGCATTCATGTGCAGCTCCTACTGAAATAAACACAACTTGAAGATTCCTTTTATCCTAAGGACTAACTCTCCCTCCCTCTGGAAACTGCACAGACAATTCTGCTATGTCCTCTTATTTTACTCATACCATGCTAATAGAGAAAACATTCTGGGCAAGTAGATACCCTCCCTTATAAGTAGTTTTATTACAACACATCCCATGATTCAAACTGGATATGTTAGACTATGTGCTGTGCCAAATCAAGCACTTTTTTTTTTTTCCCAAGGAGAAATGGGCAAGTTCCAGGGCTGAGCACAAATCACTTTCTGCAAGTACGCAGCAGTCTGTCCCCAGTGCTCGGTTACATTTGGCCAGAAAGATTATAGAAGTCTTTTGTTTGCCTGGATGGATGAGCATCCAGTTTAAGATAAACACTCGCACATTTGAATTTTCATGTGAGAATACTTGCCAATATAACTGCAGATTCACTTTCTGCAAATACACAGGCAAGGCAGCCTGACTGTAAAATACTCATGAAATTGTACGTGTGTATCTGAAAACAAGTGCAATTAAATATGAAGGCAAACCCACTGCAGAATAATCGCTATGCCTGTTCACCTCAATTTTTTTCTGCAATAAAGGATGGTGCGTGCTTGTGATCCTATGGAAAAACATTAGTTTTATATTAATATTAGGTGAAATGAAGTAGAATCATCAGCTTCATCTGAGAAAAAGTGAAATAGGCAACTATAGCTGATCAGTAGCAAAAAGTCTCTCAGCCCCAAATTAAAAAGGCCAGTAGATAAAATTCTGTTTCAGCCTATTAGATTTCTCAACTTCTTTTTTGTCCTTTTTTTCCCCTCAGATCAGCTTTCTTCTTTCCAGGGCCCAGTAATGGGTTAATTGCATGCAACACATGTTCTTGTAATCAGTGAAGTTTGTTTTCATCTATGTGCTCTTTTAAAGGAGAACTCGCTTGTCTTCTCTGGTGTTGGAGCAGTAAGAATTTAATTAGCAGCCAGAAACGTTGTTACTGAAAGATTCAGAATCTGAAGCAGATAGTTCCCAAATGTGTGACTTGTGGTAAACTAAACTAACCCAGCACAGACTCGGGTTCTTTAGGATGACCTATTCCCTCCCAAAGCTTCAGGATGGAGAGTCACCAGCTCTGCTCCTCATTATTGTTGTCTCAGCTTACTGCCCTAAAGTGAGGAGTAGTGGGAGGATGAGAGAGGTGCTAATCCACAGAGCAAAATACAGAAAGATTTACACCAGAGCTGAGTAAATATGGGTAAAGCAATGAACCCAATGTCTTTTTGAACCAAATCCTCTGTAAGTAATTTGCTTGATAAAACACAGCTCACATTTGGGCGGGGAGCTATGTTAGCAGACAGAGTGGAAATAGCATTAAACCTCCTTTAAGATGGTTTGCATAATGTCAAATAGGTTAAAGAAACCCTGCTTCCTAAATTAAAACCATATTACTCTTAAAGGAAAAATTTACTTTGGACAATAGTACTGGAAAGAATGACTATATAATATAACTGTAATTAATTATTCACACGTGAACAGCATATAATGTTTGTGATTGCCCACAGTGTGCAATGTACATAGGGAAGTAATTGATGTGTGCTTTTGTGTTGTCTGTGCCATTGAACAGTGCCAAACCAGGGGAGGAAAAGGGAAGCATGTGTTTGGAGTTTATGCACATAGGAAGGCCCATTGCAGCTTTAGACAGCTCTCCAGGAACATGTGTGTCAAGTCAAGAATTCTTCAAGAATAACTGCTTGGCTTGCCCTTCCAAACCTGTCCCCCAGCAGCTTCTCCTCCCTCCAGGGGTAAAAAAAATCCAATTCCGAAGTGTGGTTATCTTCAGGGTACCTTACACAGAACAAAAACACCTAACTGAAACCAGGACCTGGACCTGCCTTTGAGGAGAAAGCAAAGATTTCCAAGTGCCGGTCTTCCTCTCTTGATCTCATATACTTCTGTTGTTAGTGAAAACTGTAAAACAGTATTTACAAGCTTCTGCACAGCATGAGGCTGCCCGTCTGCAGCACAGCACGAGAGGGCTGGTTCTCTATACAACAGTGCAACCTAGTGGCTCTCAATAAAAGCTCTGCCCTTCAGCCACAAAGCTGTTCGGCATCTCTTGCTGATATTTTAGTATTTGAAAAACAGTACTTGCATCAAACAGTCTTGTTTTACACAAGACTATTTGCCTGTGTCGTTAGCACAGACACGGGACAGAGGTCTCTTCAAGAGCATCGCAGAATCTCAAAAATGTTGGCATAACACAGTGACCTTTGGGAGGGTAAATGGTGGGTTGGCATTGGGTTGCGCCTTGCAGGCTATTACTCGAGTTGTGTAATTTATGCAACTGGTTTTGATGAAACTAATGTGATTATTCACGCGTGTAAGGATTTCTCTCTTGCTTAAGGGTTACTGGACCAGTCGCCAAGTCAGAAATTTTTCGGCAAGCTGTCATCAGCACCAAAGCAGGGCTACTGCTGACGGGGTTGAAGTCATCTGTTCTAAGCCAGATGGGTATTTATTGCAAACTGGTGTTAAGTTTGCCCACATTGTTTGGAGGATTTCAGATTCGAAGGATAGGGAATACTGCAAGGAAAATGCAGTAATGGCAAATATCACAGTGTGGTAAATTACATTAAAAAGAAAACGTTGTCTAAATAAAGGCTTGATCCAAAGCCCATTTAAAAGTCATTGCAGGAAGGGTGCTTTACACGTTCTGATCTGCCCATTAGAGAAAGGCAGGGGGGAAGAGAGCCTCATTTAGTGCTGACACAATGTTTTCAACTCAGCCCATTTGTAATAAGATGCTCTTTAGCCAAATCATTTAAGTCATTTGGAAATCATTTAGAATTCTCTTTCAGAGCAATTAGTAAAAAGCTAAAAGCCTCAAATGGTTCTTTGTGGTAGTTTCATAATTATTATTTTAAACCAGAAAATATCACCTTAAAGCAGAAAAAGAAAACCATCCATTGCTACTGAAAGTATCTGTGCACATTCTGGAGATCTGAGGGATAGAGAAAAGGTGACCTTTTCCAGATCTATGCATTCCATATAACAGTCTTTTCCTGTCTCCCAAAGAACACACTGGGGAGGAAATCATTCACTATACTTGTTTATATGAGATGTTATAGTAAGAATTAAATGTAATTTAGTGGGACAATAAAATCTTCTCAAGTACTGATATTCGACACAGTATTGTTGTGTTTGGGGTGGATTTGGGGATGATTAAATGAGTAAATCACACAGATCTGAAACATTTTTTTTCACCTCCTCAGATGGCATCTTGATCGTGCATGCACTGTGAACACCAAAAGCTTATAGGTCAGACCTGAAATTATAGCTAAAACTCAGGTCCTGAGGTACATGGACTGTTTATATCGATGAAAATTTATGATGTCTATACCTTAAATCCCCGGCCTCTCTTTTACATTGACTTCTTTACTATTTGCTGCTTTATTTTATGGTGATCCCTTGCCCTCTATAAATATATCACGGTTATTTAACCCTAGATCCCAACCATAGTTTTCAGTATTTCAGGAGGGATCTATTTGTTACATAGTCTGCTACTGAGGGTTTTATAATCCTATACATTAACAGCTATTATTTCACTGAAGTTAAAAATTTTCAACTATTTTCATCTTGTCATTTAACTTGATGCTATTTGGTATTACAGCCAAGAACAGAAAACTGTGTGCTGTTTTTCTAAGATTATATTGAGGTACAAATCTTCTTTAATCTCCTGCAGTGATTGAGTTATTTTCTATTAAATATTTATCAGTGGAAAAATGAATAAATTTAACTGTAATAAATTATAGTTTGGCAGACTTAATTGCCTATTGTTATTTAAAAAAAATCAGCCTTATAAAAATCTGACCTAATCCTAGAAACATGCCATGGAGTAATTAAAGTTTTCTGTGGGGATAGACTGCAATAATTATCTTGTTTTGACTGAGCTTCTTATTATTTTAGCCTGAAAAATAAAACTGAAAAACAGGAAAGGCATATAGATTTGCAAAACCTATTGTCTGATGTTAAAATTGTTAAGAAAATATGAGTCAGTATTATGCAAATTCTGACCTAATCCCAGCAACATATTGGTAGGTAATTGTATTTTTCTTTAAAAGGGGACAGACCCTACAATAATTATGCCTTGTTAGTGTCCACATTACTATATTTTTGATTTATGTATTTTTGTGGGAGCTGACAGATAAGCAAGAAAAATTGACATATTATAAACTAATAAAAATAAATAATATCTGAATCTGCCTAGCAGCAATGCACATTGGGAAGCTAAATCAATGCATTAATCACACAAATTTTGAGTAAAGTATAGTTTGTGCTAAATGAAAAAGTGACCAAACAGAACTAAATATTGAAATCTTAGCACTACTTCTGTTTGCACCTGCCTTAATTCCTGAGGTCAAACAATGTAAGAATTTGACCTATGCAATTTTTCTGATTATCCTGTGCAATATTGCAGGATAAATTTGTGCCCTGCTCATCTTTCTGATGATTTTAATAACCGTCCACCTGTTAGAGCTGCCCTGTTCCCCAAGGAAAGAAAGAATTGCCTTTAAAAGAAAAATTTGGTTAGCATCTCTCTCTCTCTCTGTGTTTTAGCACAGCATTTGTTTTAGGGTGCTTGTTTACTAAAATGTTCTCCCTTTTCTGTGGGAAAGCATTGCCTGTTAAGTGCCAGAATGGAAAAAAAGCCAAACATACTTTTGGTGTAACCAGTAACCACTAAGTCAGGGAGTTCTGCTCTTGTGCAGTGGCATTGTGGACAAATTGACAATGTAAATGTTACAGAAATAGGTGTAGGGTTGGGCAGAATCTAACAATTGATATTGTCTAACACAACTGGTAGGAAACTGATGAACTGTTCACAGTACCCTACCTTGCTTCAGGTTTTTGCCCATATAAATCTCATCACACTGACGTGGTTGGGTCAAATCCACATGTTAATAATATCACCAAAGTTAGCAGCCTGGGTCTGAATTTTTCTCAGTGATTGCAATTCAAATATATCAAAAGAAAATATCAAACTATCGTGAACAAAGCATATACAGATTTCATTGTCTTCTCTTGCATTGTCTACAAATGCCACTGCATGTCATCCTGTTTTGGCATTTCCAGAGTAATCCCTTATTTTAAGGGCTTTAAAGCAAGGATTGCACAAGCTTAGTGGAGAAAAAGGAAACAAGATCTGAAAAACAGCTCAGCTCTAAGACAGTTCCCTCTGCAGCTTCCCAACCCCCAGGTAAAGCCCCATTCCTCGCACACTCCCAGCTGCACATTCGCTCCCATTGCTGGGTCTGGGAGCCTTGCTCTCTGGAGCCAGCTGAGCTGAGCATGAGCTGAGGCTGCCCACAATCTCAGTAGGTGACACCTTCCAAGAACACCAACCTTAGCTTCTATCAGCATGTAATAAATGTGGTTACTGTATATCGCAGAATCACAGAATGGTTCAGGTTGGGAAAAATCCCCAAGATCATTGAGTTCAACAATTAACCCTGCACCATCATGTTCACCACTAAACCATATCCCCAAGTGCCACATCCATGTGTGTTTTGAACTTGTCTTGATAAGCCCCTTGAGGGCTGCTTTGTGCCTGCTGCTGCCATGTAAATGCATCTTATTTAATGTGTCATTTCAATGAAAGAACTGAGGGAGATCAGATGACAGTGCAAAGTGATGAGCTCAAAATAATAGATTAAAACCCCACAAAATAAAAAAATAAATACAAAGGAAGCAGTTTTTCCACACAAAAGCATTTAGTACCTTTCATGAATTAGTTTCAGAGGTCAAAGCCATGCAGCTGGCCCTAGATATGTTGGCAAGCAAAGAGCCCTCAAAGGTTACATTAATTCAACCAGTGAACAGACAAAGTCACAGAAAAAGCTATCAAATGCTGTTTAAAAAAAGAAAATTACTGTAAATGCAGATATAAGAGCATATAACCATTTTCACTCAGATATATTTTGGTACTTAAATACACATTTGGCAAAAGCAAATCATCTCAAAGAGGTGTTTCAAATCTTTCCTTGACTTTGCTGTTTCCCACTGGCTACCTTGCCTCATCAACATACTTGGTATGTGAATCCCAGACCTAAGTGTTTAGCTGTCACAGCAAAAATGCAAGTATGAGGCTCAGAATTAAGGACTTCGTGTCTTTCTTGGTGATGTCCCTGAGATCATGGGATAATGATCATTTCCGTCATGTTACTAAAGGAATGTCCTGCTTCAGGGTCTTTCATCCTCACACTGCCATGTAAATCAGGGAATGTTAGGTCACATAAGACAAGAGCTGTTCCTAAATGTCCAATACAAAAGCAGTTTTCATCTGGATTTCTGCAAAGAACAGCTAAAATAATATAACTTATCTCATTAATCTACTCAGGAATCTCATAAAAAATATACTAACAAAGGTCACCCAGTACCTCCATCCTAATAATACATTGTGTACCTATAGAATCACAATTATCTTGTATTTTTGTATCATTTCAACATGATACCACCAGTGCCAAAACTGATTTCTTTCAAGACAAGAGAGAAAAAGGAGTCCATGTCAGCTAATCACAGGTCTCAGCGGGGAAGCCTGGAAGAGCCCATAGGCTTCCCCACTGTTGAACTGTGAACTTGCTGGTCTGATGGTTCGAAGGATGGAAGCAGAGTCTTATACCCTGAGTAAAGCAACAGTAGGAACTGTGCTCTCCCAAATGGACAGGGGACTTGGAGCCTGAAGCCAGTAGGAGAGGGGAGGACGAGCAAGAACTGCTGATGGAGAGAGTCCTGGCAGAGGCCTCAGCACTTGTGAGAGTTGCTGAAGAAATAAGTATCAACCAACAGTAATAGTTTTAACAGCTGGTTCCACCAAGTGGAATGAAGCATGTCCCACACAGCCCTCAGATTAAGATTAACATAGATTTGAACAATAAATTCTAACATAAAATTTATATAATTTTAAGTTTAGTAAACCAAAACCAAATAAATTATTCAATTAACTGCTAATTTATTAACTCTGACACTGCTCTCTGTCCCAAACATATACAAGGTAGCAGCCATTCTGCCTGGGTGATGGGACTTCCATGCTGGTGTTTAGGAGTCCATGGTGAGGGAAAGTGTGTACATTCTGGCAGAACAATGAGACCCACATTTCTGACTCTAGACACCTGCAAACTCCATGTTACTTATCTAAATACATAAACTTGCTTCCTCCAAGCCATGGGCCATTAGAACCCAATGCTTCTGAAAAGCAAAGCATTGTGAGACAATTACAATAAATACCTGTATTAACAAATAAAAGTGAAGCATTTTGACACAAGAATGTACTACATAATCTGAGACAATTTGGTCATGGAGCTGTTTATAGCAAAGCATTAAGTTTAGCTATAACAGCAGCTGACTTGTTCTCTGGAAACTCTATTCCCTGAAAGGCAGCATTACAATTAAAGAGTGAAGAGTATTTCAGCTGACATAGCATTCCTGCTATAGGCACAGTCAATCAAGGGAAAGGCCAAAGCAACAGTGAGATAAAAGACTAATAAAGCTACGAATGACAATAAAAGTCCACTGAAAGCTTTATTAGACTGGTGAAAACCTAGCTCAGAACATAAAACAGGCCTTACACAGAGTGACCCCCAAACCTTTTACCACAGCTTGCAATAGATGTCTCACTGTGCTGGTGAGGGCCCTGAAAAACATAACAGGCACCAAAAAAATCAGGGCCCAATCAGGACTGCAAATAGACTAGTATGCTGAGTAAGTTGCTTTATTGTAATATTCTGTGATAGAGGTTGGACTACCCCTGAACTTCCTGGGAACAGCAATTCCTTAGCTACCTTTCCTAATCTGTAGATCTCAAATTTCTCTGAAAGAAATGAAATGTCACATTTTTCATTTTCCAGGAAAAGAAGCTGAGGCATAGAGGGATGTTGTAACACTTCATTATAAATTTCTCTTATGTAACATAACGCTCAGATTATAGGAAGGTGTTACGTGGCCTAAGCAAATTCATGCACATAAACCTTTTTAATGTATTTCTGGATATCCCACAAGTTTTAGCTTCAGATTCTTATGGTCAGGACATTCACATGTCAGTAGCTTTGTGTCAGCAAAACAGGTATTGCTTTCTTGTCAATAATAGGTGCATTTTTTAAAAAGAAAACATGATATGAAGTACTAAATGGCATCTATTTCCTTATAGTTATAATGGTCCTGTGTCTCAAAAATATCTTCTGAGAAACCGGCACACAGTAGTGTGTCATTCTCTCCCTTAGGTATGCAGCCTTAGTAAACATTAAAAGTTTCTGCAAGATTAATACTGTAGCAAGTTGAATTTGTTTTGTGTTATTAGAAGCACTCCCAATAGAATGAGCACTGCCATGCTGAATGATATTTGGATGCAAGAGAAAAAGTGCACATGTGAAAGCTAAACCATGTCACAGCAAAATGTACAATATTCCTGCACCAAAAAGGTGAATGGCATGATGGTGGTATAGCCAAATAATTCAGGGACTCCAGTAAAGTGATAAAAGAGACTGGCACTCATGCTGATGGATCAAAGTAACTGGGGATCCTATGTTTTGCACTGTATACATGGTTAATGTATATATGCTTAGGCACTTCAGCATTCTTTGAACGCTTCTACCTAATCAGAGCTGGTGAAAGGTTGCCTTCTTTGCAAGAAGAATTCATGCCAAGACCTGGTCCTAAAAGCCATCATGTGTTGAGACTTCACCAGATTTCCTTCCCACTCCACAATACCTCCTCCAATAGTACCACAACAGGACTTGTACCCTGACACGGCTTCATTGTGTGCCCTTAGTTTCATCTGACCCTGATCCTGGCTGCCAATACAGCCTCATGTTTCTGCAAGCATTCTGAGTTAAAATCATAATTTTTTCTCAGAATGAGAAAAATATCATGATGGACCCAGGCAAAACATCAGCCAAAGTAGGTAGTATAAATATGGTCAATTTATTCTGCTGGGAGCTAATTCTGAGAAGTACAGCCACAGCTGAGTCTGCACAGCTTGATTTTAAGGTTAGAGATTGCTCCTGGGTTCAATACTTGGCCTTCCTCACTTTGCACTTTGCACCCAGGGAACCCAGGAAATATAATGTATATCAGGCTGTCTTTGGATTTATGCTCCCCAAGGAAAACTGGCAATAGGCAGTGATCCTTGAACCACTTTGGTGTGAGTCTTTTTCAAGCCTATTATATTTCTACAGCAGATTCAGTGGTTCAAGGAAGCTCCTAAGAAGGAGCTTACCTGCTATTAGGCAAATTCTATATATTAAGTTGTCGGCCCTCACTCTTAATATTCCCATTAAGGTGGCAGTAAGAGGGGCAGATTTGCAATTAGTCTTGCACAATTATGCTAAAGAACTGAGATCATAAGGCCCGCTGTGCAAAAATGTGAGAGACAGCGCCCTTTCCCAAATAGTTTGCAATCTAAATACAGACAGTCCTCAAATAGTAACAGAAGAAGCACAGAAAAATGAATAGACTTGAGGAGGATACCCAGCAAAGAGGCTGAACTAAGATTGACACCCAAGGCTCTTGACACTCATTTTTTCTCAATTGCAGTTAATTATATTTCACTAATTCTGGAAAAAATATGGCAAACATTGTTTGAAGTGATGGAGTTAACATCCTCGGAGATATTCAAAACAGGTCTGGACATAGTTCTGAGCAACCAGCTAAAAGAGGCCCTGCCTTGAGCAGGGGGATTGGACCCCATGACCTTCAGAGATCCCATCCAACCTCAGCCATGCTGTGCTTCTGTGAACATTAATAACTCATTTTATCTTTGAAAATTAGTACTTTTGCCCAAATTTAAACCTGTAAACTTAGGTAAAAATCTCCATATTTCTACTATCTTAAGTTACATAAGTATACACAAATGCACATAGTGTGTTTTTTATTTATTTAGCAATTGCAATAATAAAACTTCCAGCAATACTCTTAGCATGTTCCCCCTTTTTAGATTTAATAATGTTTCAAGGAAAGGAAACATCTGACTTTGGAATTATAGCAACACAAAGCAGTTACTTTTGGCTTCCAAATATGATAGGATCATATAAAACATCTGCAAGTCATTGGTTGGAGCAAAGATTAGAAGAAAAACGTTCTAGGATATTATGCATATGTACAATTCATTTGACCTTAAGTCCAATTTAAGCAGCATGCAGTCCATGTACCTTGGCTTATAATGAGTTACTTTAATGCACAAACAAGGTGAACACTGTTTGGACTAATACCTGTAGAACTTGCTTCAGCTGGCACCTGCTAAGCACTACACATTCTGAAAACATTCTGAAAACATTATTCCGAATGTTTCAAGAACTTCTGAACACCTTTTTAAGATGCAGGTGTTTTCAAATTATGTATAAATTCTTCAAAAGATCAATTAAATTCCCCACGTTTTATGCCGGTTGTTAGATTCGAGGGCAGGGGTGTTGAAGGGGTGTTAAATAGCAAGAGTCTGGAGATACTCTGTTTATTTATGACACAATCAATTAGTGCTTATTGTCTTTGCACAAGGAAACTGTTTCCAGTTTAAAAAAAAATTAAGAATAGCTTAAAATATATCTTAACATATTAGAATGTGAAACAGGGGCAGCTGAGGGAAGATTGCTATTACCTCCTCTGTTTTTTTCCTTTTGATTGTCACTGCTAAATAAAAGCTGAGTCATGAAATAAACCCCCACAAATGCTTCCATGGGGAAGAGAAAGCATAAAGTCTTAAATGAAAAAACAATGACTTACTAAAAATAAAAAAAAAGAGAAAGAGAGAGAAAAAGAGCCAGATAGCAAACTTCTTCACACAATCAAATAGCATTTACAGTTCAGCTTTCACAAAGCTCAGATCAGTTATGAATAATCCCCACCCAACATAAGAGACAGTGTATATCATGTTGGAACATTGTCTATACTGTGCAGTCATCACACACTGTGGAAGGACATGGCTAGGGCACAACACACTGTGTCACAGAGCTTTAAAACAGCTAACCAGATAAGATATTTGCTTGCTTTTGTATGTTTTATCTCAAGTATTGGAAACAAGTACTGTTCTTTATACAACACTAATGACAGTTGCTTTTCTATTGTAACTTATCAGGCTAAATTTGTCCAACCGAAAGAGAGAACTTGTCTATGCATATTAATTTTTCAACAATCAGTTCACCTGAGTAACAGTAAAAAACTACATTTTAATATAGTATTACTTTTTTCAAACATATGAAGATATATAAAAATTAAAGAATGTTACAGTAGTTCAAGGACCACTCAGAAGCTCTTGTCACCACAAGTCTGTTGCACATAAGAAAAAAAACATTTCTGGTATAAAGAATTCAATTCAGCACCCTCTTGATTCACATAAGTCTCAACTACAACCCCCTCCTTCCTTCTTCCTCTCCCCTTCCACCACTCCTACTTTGCATTTCCCCCTAAATTTCACTTTCTCTTCTTCCAGTCGTGCATACTTTGGAATAGCCCTGCGTAGTGGGATGCTGGCCTTCCTCCTGATTAGGAGCTTCAGTTCTCTTTCTGTTGACTGCAAATGAGTCAGTTTAGAAAAGACTAGTTTGTTTCTCATTCTTTTTTTGTTCCTTGTCACTCCCTCAAAACAAGAAGATTTCATCCTCTTAAAGACTATTGATGAATTCCTATCCATGAGAGCCACATGTGTATATGTGTGTACACACCTCTCACTCTGACAAACACAAAGGTGTGACTTAACATATAAGGCCATGAAAGTAGACCACAGGTGTATTAATTTTATTTTTTTTTTGAGGGAGTGTTCATTTGTTTGTTTTCTTTAATACTAAAATTTGCTTCCCAGATGGATCAACTCTTTTCAACACCAGACCGTAAGTTCTGGCACAAAGTCATAGCAAGAACAAATGGTTAGCAATTGGGATCACTCTGTTAGGTGCTGTCTTAGTTTAAGCTGGTGTAGAACCGTACTCTACATCCTCCCTTCTCACACACAGAGTGAAAGAGAAGCTGTGCTGGAAGGTGAGTACAGAGAATCTCCTTACATTCCCAAGACTCCAGCAATTCAGATGTTTGTCTGCCTGTTGATTTCCCAGCTTATTTTTTCAAATAATTGGCTGGTTTCAATTGGCTAGACTTAACAGGGGTTTAGAAATTTCCCAGTTATGAAATTTATAGAAGATTGTGAAAACAGTATCTGTGCTCGAGGAGACTTAAAGAGCTCAGCATGAGAAAATAATTTTTAAAAAGCAGTATGAACTCAAGGGTTATCTGTTGTCTCTGACCAATCAGCACAAGTGGGCCGTCAACACATGATGTTGAAAATCAACTTGGCATAGTTCTCTCTCTTGTGTAGGCAGTAACATTCCAGGGAGATGAGGTTACTGTGACAGACTATTTGAGACATGGAGAAAAACCTGAATTTCACGTCAGAAAAGAGAACTGAGATCATACAGGACATGAGGAAAAACTGAGACAAGTATGGTCAAAGTATGTGTATGTAGAACACAAATCCACTTAATTACATCTATCATTCATGGAAAATTTTGGTAAATTATACTCATTAGTTCTAGCTGCTGGAAATAAGTGTTCTATCTATTGTTTTTGTTTAGGAAAGTGAACTTTAAAACAGTTGAAAGAATTTTTATAGTTTTATTATGACATATCTACTTATATCATTCAATATAAGAACAGACAATAAAAGTCTCTAGGACACAAACAGTGGAATTACAGATTTCTTGGCATAGTCGATGTAAAAATCTGATCCACCATAAAACGGACAGCAATTAGGAAACCTTGGATACTCACTGCAAACGTTAGAATGAAAACTTTCCTGTGAGTCCTGAAAGTTCTGACATGAATCTAATAGCTATGAAACATGTGTTGCTATGCCATACCAACCCAGGGAGCTATGAGATACAAATGCAAGTACAGAAATGAAAAATAGACTAGTGCATTTATAATTGCATCCTAAAAAATCAACAAAGTTTCAGGTCATCTGTTTTCCATGTTTACAGAATTGTTCATATTGGAAAGGATGGATCCTTTCTTTATGGAAAGGATGACATGTTGATGGCTCCTTGAAACCATGCTGTCCTTTCCATCTCATCTGTTTTGGGACAGAGGAAAGGGACAGTAGCAAGTAGAAGTTGAGGGGTTTTGCAGGGTGATAGGAACTTCCAGTGGGAATTTGAGTGAGTGGAGGGATTAAAGAGAATAAAGAGTAAGGAATCCAGTGACTAACCAAGCTTAGGAAAATCCAGTCTGGGGTGATGAGCTGAGGCAAGCAATGGGGATAGGAAACAAGTTATAATATGAAGTTCAGAGAACAGTTTAGCTAAACTGCTTCCAGGAGATAGTGTAGTTATTTCTATGGTGATTTCTATGAAATATCAAAATTACTTTGTACCCTGCCTGAATGTAAGTCTTGCATTCCTAGTGTACATAATGGTCTGAATGGGAAATATGCCATCACCTTTAACATGAAATCTTAATGGAGTCCTTCAAAGGTTAATGTAATGTCAAGAAAAAAAGACAGGACAGAAAATTATCATGTTCCTTTTCAGAGTGGTTACCTATCCCCAAGATTTCAAAAATTCGGACTAAGGCTAAGGTTTTTCTTTCTTATATTGCCCAAACTATTCAAATTGTCTTGGACCCGTCACTGTCTATCACTAGTCTGGCAACAACTTTGAAGTCACCTATCTAAAAAGGACATCTTGCAGCAATTAAATGTAGCAGAGTAGAGAGCTCTGATCTAGACAATAAACACTTTTTTCAACACAGTGCCAGGTCTCCCAGCTGGGAGCAAGCTTAACTAAGGCAGGACTGAAATGATGCTGGCAGTCAGTGAGCTGTCTAAGACTTTTGTCAGTGCTGCCAGCATTTGTTCAGTTGAATTGGTGTCATCAATAGAGAGATTTTTATTTTTTTTCCCAAAACTTTCCCATGTGTAAACAAGACTTAAGATGCAGAGCGATATGGGAAACATTAATTTCACACTGTAGTGACACTATAAGAGAAAATAAAAATGAAAACAATCTAACAGGAATGGTTTCATCTAATTGGACTGTGCAAAAACAATTACAGGAAAATAATTGCCTGATTGTTTAAAAGGATTGCTAATGGGCAGAGTTAAGGTTATCTGAGTGCATTAGCTGTGTCCTTTTGAGGCTTAGATTTCTATTAAGATTTGCCTTGAATCTAAATTTCCAGAATTTATTCTTTCTCTTTCTAGTGAAATTGTAGCATTCCTGTAATGCATTTCACTTTAGCTTACTGATACATCCTCTCAGTCTGGTTCCATTTGATATAGATTTAATTTAGGAATATACACAAGAGGGTTTTTTTCCTTTCTATTTGTATTTGAAAGACTTATATCTATGGGGTCCATTAAATACACATTTTCACACGTGTGTTTTTCACACACATCCTGCTGTGGCTCAATGGATGAATACAACTATGTTTTACAGTTCAGAGATGCCTTAACACCTATTCACTTTAACAGTCTGAACTTCAAGCCTAGAGCTGGAACTGATGTACAATCGTGGAAATCTGGAATAATGATTTTTCAAGGTTTCTTATTAAAAGATCAGACCATGAAAAATATATTGTATTTTTTTGTTTTGTTTTGTTTTGGTGGAGTTTTTTGAAGTTTTGACTTTTTTTTTCTTTTTTTTTCTTTTTTTTTTTTTTTTAGGAAGAGGTAAAAAGGAAATCTCACTGCATATTTAAACCTGATTTTATTTCTACCCTTTGTATTACATACCTATTTCTCAGTGTAATCTGGAAAAATTTTATAGAGGAGTGCATTAAATAAAAACATTTGCAATAATAAACTCCCTATTTTTAAACAAATGTTACTCTTTTTTCTTATAGATATCTACTTCTCCAAAATACAGACTTTGAGTTGTCACTACCTTATAGAGGTGATACCACAAAAATAACTTTCCACTAACATTTATGGTCAGCTAGTTGTGTTAGGTTACATCACATGTAGATACAACATCAAGCTTTGAGAGCATGGCAAGAAAAGAGTGCCCACTCTTAATGGAAAGCACATCTCTACAGATCAGATGCCAGCATCAGTTTGGACAGTGTTTATGTTTCATCATCTGACTTTTCACAGCAGATCTAAGAGAAGCCATCCAATAAATTAATATTATAAAATTATCCTTGATCAAATTTCTTTTTCCCTGCTTGTGTGACTAGCATTCCATTTTTAAGAATAGATTGTAGTTACAAAACATGATGCATTTCCATGGTTCCAGAACCTTATTTTCTAGACAGGAAAGAGGATAATTATTCTCTATTCAGCTAATTGATTTTAAATTATCCTTGACTATTTTTCAAAGATCTCCAAGAGATGCTTCATGACAAGCTATGAAATAGCAGCAATCAATTTAGAAGTAAATAAAAAAACTTTGGTATTCAATTAACATATAAAGCCACTTAAATGGCACAACAATGTAAAAACAACAAATCTGTTTATCTCTTGTCAAATACTAATTTGCTTCCAATTTAGTAATTATTTACTTAGATCTGGAATTTGCAGCTCAGATTTGTACTGATTAAATTGAATGTGAATATATACAGACTACATTTATGCAACATATACACACTAAACAGGCACAGTAACAAGTACTTATTAGTAGTGCATTATTTGACAATAATATATGCCTAAATGCATGTGATACCTATACTGTGACAGACTTGGTCATGTGCTTGATGGTTAAATTGAGCATATGCAGTTAAAAACAAAAAAAAAAGCTGGTTTGGTTTGAATCTTTAGACCCAGAACATACATGAAGGATTTTCTGAAACTGTACTGGCATGTTTGGACTATTTTTTTAAATTTTACTTTACTTATTTAGATTTACAGAATTAAACAGGTGACTAACATGTGCCCTTAGAGATCTTTAAGTAACAATCTCATCAACATAATAGCAATACATTTCTCATCCTTTCAATGAAATTTCTTTCCTCCAAAGTTCCATGTATCAAATAAAGTCCCAAAATATTCATCATACACTAGCAGGAAAGTTTCTCCTGTATCTGGGGGAAGGGATGAAAGAGGTTGTGCAGTACATTGCAGAAAATCAGTACATTTGGTAGTGGTGCATTGAGAAAAGAGAGGTAAATTGGACAGGCAAAAAGCCTCTTTCAAAAGAAAAGGACCTCAATTCAAGTATTGCTGTTGGTTTCCAATACATCTATATACACAAAGAAATCCATGCTTTTTATCTTTTTAACTTAAAAAAAAATTCACAAGTCTGAAAGTCTGTTTATGTTCCAGTAATACAACAATAGTGACAGTCTTCTGCTATGGGATTGTACAATCTGAGCAATTACTGTGGTTTCTGACTTTGTCAAAGAATTCAGAACAGATGGAAGATGCTTTGAAGTCTTAGTATTTCCTCTTTTCACCTGTGTCCTATACATTAGGACAAGCTAAACATGGACATGAACTGAGTATTGGACTTGTTCTGAATGGAATTTCTTGAATAGAAATAGAGTTTAATTTCTCATGTACAATAAGACATGGTTACAGCACACTGGCCATGCCATAAATGAAAGTGCCAGTCACAGAAACAGCCCAATACATCCAAAAATACACTAGAAGAGGTTTTGCTCTGAAGAATACACATGAAAAAGTTCTTGACAAAATGTCCAGTTACTTCTGTTATGTGTTTGTACAAAATTAACCTTGTCTCCCTGGATACAGTTATGGTTTGTAGAACAGTTTCACAGCAGTTTGACTGTGGGCATGCATCCTGTTATTCATGCAGTCTAAAGGTTAACAAGAAAAACAAGAAAAGCAGAAAAGTTGGATATAATTTATTTCTTCTAGATTCTAAATATTGATGTTGTAAGAATCACAAAAGGCCTAAAAAGAATTAAATTAGCATCCAAGTTACATGAACTTGAATTCATGGAGTTCAGACCTCAGAAAGAAGAGACACAGTAAATGTGTTTCAGTCTAATTATGTAGAGAATTTTAATAGAAATGTTAAAATTAGTATGAATGGCTGAGAAAACACAGCTGTGGAAACACCAGGAAGATAAAGACAGGAAAAAGCTATATGATGAGAGGAACAGATGCATGTGCATTAGCAGATCATTAAAATCCTATCACACATTTAGTTTGGACTTTACAGGGCATTCAGGTGGGGACACTAAAGACAGTGATTAAATCCTGATGCTCACAGAGGTGGGACAGGGTGAAGAGAGTTATTGTGCTCATCTTCTGAAGGAACAAAAAGCCCCATTCAAGAAAAGCATATAGTTATTAATCTAAGAAGAATCCAAAAACATCAAGAGGAAAACCCGCAAACTGGTGCCTCATCTCCCATATTCTCAGACAGATTACCTGGATACCAGCATCTTGGTGTTTGTGAACATGTAAGTATGAGAGAATTATCTGGAGGGCCACAATGTTTTTCAGGTTTCTTGTAATTTTAAAATACAGTCATCTTATATACAGTTTCTCATTGAGATTCCTGCATTGTTATTACAATGTTGCAATATTGTCTCCTATGATTACTTTTCCTTGGTTTAATTGCAGTTTTTATTTTGGTCTAACTCTGTCATCTTCATGTGCATACCAGAAAACTGCAGCAGAATAAGTCTTCCTGTATAATAGATCACAACTGCTTCATGGAATATATAAAATAATCTAGCGCATTTTTTTTTTTTAATCAGAGCCATTTAAAATTGGAATAGATCTGTAAATTACCATCAATTTTTAAAAATGAACATTTTGTTAATTATCCATAATGGAATACTCTGTCTTTTGCTTTCTCTAATAGAAACGTTTTCTTTGGTATAGAAATGTTTTCTCTGGAAAGAACAGGAAACTATTTTCAACAGCAGCAGAGCTACCTGAATATAAATTAGAGCTTGAATCAACAGTGTATGTGTTTATTAGTGTTGAATATCTAAGTAAAATGAAAAATTACATTTTGGTTTGTTTGCTTGGGGTTTTTTTGCTGTTTCTCACCTATTAGTATACTTACACACTGTACAGTGACAATCAGCAAGGCATTCTTCTCACTCCTCCAAAGTGTATCCCTGCCAGTAAATGTATTAGTCAATACACATATTGTTTATTATTCTCATCCTGAAAATGATGTCTGGAAAGAAATTGAGACATTATAAGAGAGACCTTGAGATTTGTCTGAAAATATTTGTAACCTAGATGCATTTTAATCTGACAAAACTGATACTCCATTCATAACCCTGCAGCCACTTAAGGGAAAGAGATTACAAGTTAGATCTTATTCTCTCAGTTTCTCAATATCAACATCTCCAGCTGGATCTTTCCTACCAAACCATCTCTGATGGCTAAGATTCATCAGTTGTCACATCATACCTGTTGAAACATGCAAGTTTCATACAAAAACTCTACATTTGCTATCTATTTTTGTGTGAAATGTACTGAAACATGAAACCATGCATATTGGTTTGGCCCTGCTATCATTAGTTTTCTTTATAAATGTATTTATTTTGAAGAAAACACTACTACAGGTTGATCTTAGTTCTCAAGTTGTCCTGATGTTGCACTGAAACAATTGTAAACAAAGGTGTAATTCTGGAAATAAGAGGAGATACATGCTATGAGTAGGATTGAAGTGTTGAAAAGACTTAAACCCGTAAACAATTCTCTCTCATGCTTGTAAAGTGTTTTTCTGCCTCATGCCTACTTTAGCTGAAGCTGAAGCAAGTATTTGTTTTCAAAGCAAAGTAAAAATGCCTGCTATGGTCAGCGTTCATTCTCCCAGTAAATTACTCAAATAAGGATTATTCAATACTAATATCTAAGTATTCATTTTTTATATTGTTTTGAATAGCCTTTGCTCAATATCCTTGCATAGACACAGCAGAAGAACAGAAAATAATCCTTACATGTAATATATGAAGAAAGAAGTATCATCCAAGAGATAGTCAGATAGTATTTTTTTCCTTTTCTGTGATGAAAGGATGAGGCAAAAGAAAAATATGGAAAATTATCCTGAGATCATGGGCTGCCTTCCCAAATCAGATGACAAAATTTTCCATGCAAGGCATTCTTTTTGTGCAAGTAAATAACAAAACAGAAAGTCACCAACACACTATAAATATATTAGGAAGAATTCTATAAAAAATCCATAGATATTTACCAAAAAATATGAAGTGATTGCAGGCAGGGCCATTAAAACTGTTCATAAGTTATTCACTCCTGAATAAAACTTCAACAGATTTGGATTTGTCCCTTTTAATTCACTCCCAAAGTTATTTTCAAACCTTTTTGTTCTCAAAGTCATTTCAATACCAGATGATAAGGCAGAAAGCTCACTACATAAGTAACACAAAAATAAACCACATCAGCCTGTATTGGAGGGTGAGACTGAGTTGTGGCACTGAGATATAATGCCTCTGTATATCAATTAAGGCCCTTCTGCATAATGTACTCTATTATTTCAACCTTTCGATAAACAAAGAGCTAAATTGCCTCAGGAATAGCTTGGCTTGATGTTCTTTCTGCACTTACCTCTCCATGGGTAGTCAAAAGATTTTAGGATCTGAAGCTAGTGTTCCTTCCAGCACAGTCTATGGCACAAAATGAAAAATTGCATCCTCCCTGTTGCCCCTCTGATGCTTCTGTGACTAGGCAATTTATAATCTGAAGCAGAAAAAGCTAGAGTTCTATCTGACTGAAACAGAAGTGAAAATAGAAGCTTTTTATGATATGAATTGGATTCAATTAACAGTTTAATGAACTTTTAGAGAGTGGCTAAAGTGCTTGCAAAAAGCCTTCCTCAGTGTCAGAGAGGAGATGTCTCTCACAGATGCGTAAGCTTAAAGGTCTGTCCAGAGAAGACAATCATAAAATTGTAGTAAAGCTATGTGGAAAACCTCCCTTCCTAAATTTTGTATTTCTCATTCTATAGCTCCTTTTTTTAATCATCCCATCCACAATCCTGATTGCCATTTAGGACCTTGCTATTTAAAAAGGTCAATTACAACTGAGAAAGGAACACTGAAAATGCATTACAGTGGTCAGTACTTACTCTTTCTTATATGGGAAAAATTAAAGAAACCAGATCTGTTTCGCCCACCAGAACAAGGAGTGAGGGAAAATATGATTTATGTCTATGAATATGCAATGGCAGTAAACATCAAATAAAGCTGAAGACGGCTAATCTCAAAAAAAAAAAAAAAAAAAAAAAATTAACACAAACTGACCATTAATACATATAGGTTAGAAAGAAGTTTCCAAAACACTGGGGCAATGGCCTTCTCATTGGTATAGTGGCAAAATAGGTGCCTTTGAAAATGGAAATTTGTGAGTTTTTGAAGACCTACTGCCTCTAACAGCAGGTGGGTACTCTGAAAAGGCTTTTCTTGGTACTTTGTCCCATGGAGTGGAATTCAGAGGAACACATGTATTGAATAGAGAAAGGCATAGTCTAGTCTTTAGGAAATGCTGAGGAATGATGGGCTCTTATCCCAGAGAGTACTGGAAGCCAGTGCTCAGGAAATAAAGAAGACCTACAGAAAAAAAATCCTCAGCATTTTGCTGCAAACTAATTTTAAATGTCTCCTCCTTTGGCTTGCTTGCAATTTGGTGCTTTTTTTCAACACATTGCCTGCTGCATCACTTAATCTTCCACACACTTTGCAAAGGGTGACATGCAATAGAACAAGGCCAACACAGAGGTGTTGTAATTCTCTGTGTTGTAGCATCTACATCCTTTTGGATTCTAACCATTATTTTTACCATTCAAGTCCTACCAATGAACTCTTCATATAGCGTGTGGTGGTCACAATAAGGCATTGTCACACTTTTATCAGAAAATGGCTCACATGTGTTTCAGTACAGACAGGATCTACTAAAACCCCTGAAAACAGGAGGTTTATGTCATCTTACATAAAACTGCTCTCCTTGAGAAAGCAGGAGTTTCACCTCTTCCGTTTGGAAAAGCTCTTTAGTTTATCTTAACTCTGTGTGGATTCTTTATTGTATTCCAAGTGTTGTCTAAAGTGTCATCATCCATCTAATACCTGAATTCATCTTCCTTTCTGGTATCTGCTGCTGAGGACAGAGTTCACTAAAATCATATCTATTCTTCATGGCAGTGTAGGGTGAGCATGGAAGTACTGTGAAATTCTTTTCCCCACAGATCAGAAATCTGGTCTGAGTTATATGTTCCATGCAATTCCTTTGCTATAAGCAATACCCTTCTGCCCTGGCTACCAATGTGTACAGGCTGGGAAAGGGTGGCTTCTGCCATCGTTGCTTCTTCATCCTTATGCTGACCAACATAATCTGTTTTGCTTTCCTATTAGAAAATGCAAAAATTTAAAATTTTGACTGAGAGAAAAAGTATGGAGTAACATATTTTTCCCTATCAGTTAGTGTAAAAGGAAGAGTAGCTTCTCTTCAGTTACAGGCAGCTTTAAAAAAATTATATTAACCATTATGAATAGATCGAGATGTATCAATGTCATAATAATGTGTTCTTTAAAACACCATTTAGAATATACTAGCTTTTTCTTCAATTAACATTTTGAAATAGGATCTCATAAACATGTTGATGGCAGTAGGATTTTTCTCTACCTTGGAGTCCCCTAAAATAAGGCACGTGACTTTTTATTTACATTCAGTTCAAAGCTAAAGTCAAAAAAGTTCATTTTGGTGAAGAACGTAAATAGGTTTTTTTCTGATGTTTTAAAAATGAATAATTTAATTTTTGTTTGTTTGAATATGTTAAAGTATCTCTTATGTTTCTGGCACAAACTGTTGACTCATTTGAGGTCTTAAATACTTGTGGTCCTTTTGAAATTCATTTGATTTAATATTCATGAAAAAATTCACTTAGCTCTAATTTTTACAAGTAAAAGATACAGTCAAGAGCAAACTCTCCATCAAACACATCATCTTTTCTTACTGCCCCAAAATGGGTTGTAATCTCCTTGAAAACAGTTCGTATTCAGATTTATTTGATGAATAGTTCTTCTCAGGAATTCAATTTGCTAACTTATAACCTTACTCTTGATGGGGACTGCATAATCAAAGTTGCTCATTTTGCAGCCACTACAGCATGAGCTTTTTCACAGCTTGGCTAGAGTAGAAAGCTTTTTATAATAAGGCTGTGGTAGACAGCAGTGTACCGGATATTAGACTTGTCCCAGAGGGTCCATTCTCCTATAGCTCTGCATGCATAATGGCGGAAGAAGGATATAGCCCCTTGATCTTTAGCACAGAAAAAATAAGAAATCAATTATGTCTGACTTTCTAGCAATGTTCTGCTATTAATTACATTTAATGGTTACAAAACTCACATGTAGGAATCCTTATGAAGAAATAAAGAAGCCAAGGGCCAAGGAGCCAACACACGACTAAACAGGGCACCAGCTTTCGAATTAATACATGTAAAGCTGCCAGAGCTGTCTTGCATACACAAAATATTCAGCTCAACCCTACCCATTGTTGGAGGAAACCCACCCCTGTTATAATTTTTCTTTTCTTGTTAGGCTGTGCACAACTAGTGAGCAATCTGAGAAGTGTTTTAGAAAGTAAATTTGATTAATCCACTTACTGCTTAAAGTGTCTACCCTTTAAAACACTGAATATCAGCTCCAGCAAATAAGTCTAGCAGTATTTAATTTTTTAAAGCCATACTTTAGTCTAGGTGCATAAGAAGTGCATCTGTTTGTTTGTTTTATTTTGTGATAATTTGATAAATAAGTATTTAAAAATGGAAGCTCCAAAACGCATTTTGATTTTAGCACAAGGCATTAAACTACTTGAGCTTTCAAATACTTTGTGGTCTTTCTAAAAACCATTCATTTCAGTATTCATCCAAAAATATGCATACACATAGTAGCATTCAAATTATTTATTCCAAATTTTTAAGTACTGTAATTGTTACTCTGTATTTTGGTGGCTAGCAGTGTCAGTGACTAGGACTAAAGCAATAATTTTCATGTAATAATTTATTTGCTGAAATATGTGAGGTTAAACACTCAGACACGAACTGTGCAGCCAAATATGCTTGAACAGGGTGGGGAGGGGGAGGGGCGTGGAATTGAAAACATCAACAATGTATTTTCCCATTTCCTAACACTTTGATTTTTCAGGACAAACAAGGGGAGAGGCTGATTTTCAATTTAACATTTCATTTCCTCTGCTTTGGATACAAATCCTATTAAACAAAATATTCCTTGTTAAGCTACACTTTTTAATGGACAAAAATCCTTAAATTATTAAGTATTGTTTGGAAATCAGAAAAAAAAAAAAAAAAAAGTCATAGTAAATGTATTGAGCACTTGTCCCTTTTTTTACTATCTTTAATTGAACAACAACCAAACAGACAGCAGACCACTCTATTCTTTGCTCACTTAATGACGTTTAATTTTATGGTTGAGGTTCTCGTGGATCAGATGAGGATATTGATATAGGAGTTCCTACCTTTTGATCCAAAAATGCTTCTATAGCTCTGTTTCCAACACTGCCTCTGAGAGAACTTGTGAAGAACATTTCTCTTGCGGGCAGTGAGCAGTGCCTAATGAAGTACAGCACCTGTGCTAACCTTATCACCAAATTTCACTGATCTTAGAGCTGCTTTAATTACAGTGACTGAGAACTGGGAGGGACTTCTCATCATTGAGAATAGTCTCCTGGCCTCACAAGCAACCACCATATATAATATCCTTGATAAATTGATTGTACTCTTCTTACTTCATCTGTTTCACGCAATAGAACAGGCTTACAAAGAGACTAAAATGACAAGTGTCTGATGGGCCAGGTTTTTATCATATGTCTGTGAATAATGGCAGATGGATTTTGGTAATTTAAGGGACAGGATTTCCCTTTAGTGAACCCTTAGTGATGCTGATTCACTACATACATATATCTAACCAACATATAGCAAATAAACAGCCTATTTCAAAAAAATAGAGGAGGTGTAACTCTCATAAAACCATAGGAGAACAAAAATCATCACCATTTTATGTTTCTCCTTCTTAGATTTTGAATTGTTGCCTCATAATGACTGTAGGGTTTCTCACACTGGCTTTTCTCTTCCATGACCAGAGCCTCTTACATCATCTTCAGATGCTGATTGTGAACCAGAAGAGCCTGACTGAACACTGTGCTCTGATGGGAAGTAATTACAGTTTTTGTCTGCCACTACAGTGCTCTTAGCTAAATGGTGTGGTTCCTGCATTCCAGATGCATTTAACCTAGGCCATTCCTCATTTAAACCTGGAATACCACAGACAGTCCAGTCTAACAATTATAGCTACACTGTAAAATCCACTGTTGTGTACATCAGACCTGGCAGACAAACATCCTCTGGCTTGGAGAGGAAGCCAGGACACCCACAGCATTTGTGTCAGTTTGCATGGCCCACCTTGGAGACATTCCCTTCACACCCAAAAAGTTAAAAATCTGCAAATTCAGCTGGGCATCACTGTTTCTGCCTGGAGAAGTTATTAGGCACAGGCACAAAGCACAAGGATGAGACCTTCAACAAGAGAGGAAATCCAGAGACCTTCTTGGTGGCACATCTTAGTGCCACGCAAAATATAAGCATTTGCTTGGCCCACCTTTAGAATAAAGTGAGCACCCTTCATTCCTGAATAAAGTATTTTTTTTTTTTAATTATTTCAGATGCCCTGCTGAGATGTTCTGTGTGTTTGAAAATAAAAATGAACAAGCATCCCGTCTGGACCTCATCCCACACCTTCTTGAGTGAGGACAGAACACCAACCTTGCATTTTGGCATTACTGTGGCACTCACTGCATGAAAGCAACCTGTCAGGAAGCTTCCTACTTTGGATGGTGTATATATGGTATATAAAAAAAAACGATCTTTTTTGTGTTTTCAGAATTGTACAATCTGCACCTTCAGTAGATCTTTATAAAAGCATTGTTTTTTGAAAATCCACAGAAAATCTATACCCTTTGAAAAACCACTAAAAATGTCATTAAGGAAATAAGGATAGCATGATGTTGGGGTACATATTACTGAAATGAAAATGAGACTTGAGGGCAGTGCAGGGTGAGGAAAGAGAGAAGCTCTGGGTTAAAAGACAGTTTACATTTACCCTTCGACAAATATAACCTGTACTGATCCTGAATGACACTTTTTTTATAACCAAGCTCTGATTATAGACAGGAAAATATGGTAATATTATTATTATTATTTTTTTTTTTATTTTTAATTTGGACACTCAGTTTGACAATCCCAAGAAACAGCTAAAATTCTCTGCATGTAAATTTCTACTCTCAGCTAAATACCTAGGGATGTTCAGGGAAGAATTAATTGGAAGCAACCAAAAAAAAAGAAAGAAAAAAAGAAAAGAGTTACAGTGCCCCAGTGAATAATTTATAGCTGTTTCCTTTTCAACAAAGGGAATGTTGAATGTTTTTGACAATAGCAGGTACATAATTGTTTTATGCTGGGGGCATTTATTGTAACTCATTCATTATATCATCTTGCTAGTTTTCATGGCATGCATTTATTTGTTCTCTTAGTGGAACAATTTGAATGACAACTAGGAGAAATAGTGGGGGACTGAGAATGAGAAATAGCACGTTAAAAGATTTAAACCAGTTTGATAGACAGCTTGGAAACACCATCAACACCATTAGCACAGGGAGAGCGAAAGGCCTATATCCACTGACCACCATTTTTAATAAATGTCTCTTTTTTTTCCAGAACTGTCTTTGTTCATTCCTTTCAGTTGATTTGGGTCAGAAAGGAGACTATTATACAATGAAAAGCTTAAGACTGTGAAAGAGCAAAAAAAGACAACACAGAAACACATGTGAGAAAATCTTGAGGGAAAGTCAAATCCATGAGCTTCCTCCAAAGAAACAACTAGACCTAGAAGTTCGACACAGACGGTGAGACCATATATCTGACAGAATTCTGAGGGTTTTGTGACCCTTGTCACTGGGAAAACATTTTAATTATATTGAGTCGTTTCCCCTCTATTTTTTTCAGTTGTAAAATCTCAGAGGTCTCCGCATCCTTTTCTCTCTGATCTTCCCATCAGAGGAAGTGCAATTGTAAGGGTTGGTAGAAAGACAGTGAATATGTATTAAAAACTACCAGAGCCTTCTTCTAATCATCAAGTTCTGCTAATACGTCGATTTTTAGAGGTACAAGCCAGTGTTGTTTCTCTGACCTTGATGATGCTACCACAACTTCCAGCATCTGATTGGTGAAGTTTACCAAATCCTTTGTAGATTTTTTAATATTACTAGTAACATTTCACAGTAAATTTTACATCTAGTCTTGCTCTCATTTTTGTGAAGATAGATGTAGATATAGGTATAAAAATATTTATGTGTTACCAACCTTACTACAGTCAAATAATCTTCCTGGGTTTTATTAATTTATAAGTAGGCCTTTTAAGATTGACTATTGCAAAACCATAGCAGGAGTTCCTAATAAGCAAATATGAACACAAGTAACTCTTCAACATGTCAGGTACACTGCTCTTTTACCTGTGCTTTAGTAACCATCTTCTCCTGCTTTTGCATCCTTCTCCAGTCCTTTTTGTAAAAAGGGACTTCATGCCTTATACAACTTCACTCATTAGTTCAGTAGGATTTTTGAATTATTATATTTGATATCATACTCCATATTTAGTCAATAGTCAGAACTATTCCCTAATTTGAACATGCATTTTAGGAGAGTATCATAAGTTATTCTCTTTCCCTATTTCCTGCTGAGCTATTTCTGCCAACAGCACCTTAACTTGATATAAGCCTAATTCAAAACCCACTGAAATCACAGCCACACCAGTGACTTCAGCGGGATTTGTACCCCTGAGGTAAAATCATGGCAATTATTGTTGAATTGAAGGGCCTTTTTTGACCCACACCAAACTCTCCCTGAATTACAGTACAGTTATGTGAGAAACAGCAGGAGAAAAAGTAATAGGTAAAAAATCACAGAATCACAGAATTTTTGGGGTTGGAAGGAACCTCTGGAGATCATCCAGTCCAACCCTCATGCCTATACAGTGTCACCTGAAGCAGGTGACACAGACTCACCCAAGTGGGTTTTGAATGTCTCCAGAGAAGGAGATTTGACAACCTCCCTGGACAGCCTGTTCCAGTGCTCTGCCACCCCCAATGTAAAGAAGTTCATCCTCATGTTGAGGAGAAACTACTTGTGGTTTTGTTTATGGCCATTGCTCCTTGTTCTGTCTCTGGGTACCACTTAAAATTGAGTCTGGCACCATCATCTTGGCACCTGCCTTGGAGATACTTATTTGCAATTGTGAGATCCACTCTCAGTCTTCTCTTCTCCAAACTAAGCAGACCTAGCTCCCAGCATCTCTCCTCATAAGGGAGAAGCTCCAGATCCCTCATTACCCTTGTGGCCTTTGCGAGACCCTCTCCAGTAGCTCCTTGACTTTCTGTACTGAGGAGCCCAGAAGTGGCCACAGCACTCCAGATGTGGCCTCTCTAGGGCTGAGCAGAGGGGAAGGGTCACCTCCCTTGACCTGCTGGCCACGCTCTTCCTGAGGCACCCCAGGATACCATTGGCCCTCCTGGCCACAAGAACACACTGCCAGCTCATGGTCAACTTGTAATCCAAGATTCCCAGGTCCTTCTCCACAGAGCTGCTCTCTAGTAGGTCAGCTCCCAGCCTGTGCTGGTACTTGGTGGTTGTTCCTCTCCTGGTGCAGTACCAAACTCTTGCTCTTGTCGAATCTCATGAAGTTTCTCTCTGCTCAATTGTCCAGCCTGTCAAGATCAGCACAGCCTTCAACTGAATCAGCCACTCCCCCAGTTTCATATCATCAGAAAGCTTGTCAAGCAGGCATTCTACCCCTACATCCAGAAAGTTGATAAACAACTTGAATAAGACTGGAAAAAAAAAGAAAAAAGAAAAAAAGAAGAAAAAGAAATGTGTTAAGGTTTTCATCAAAGTGCTGAGTTGACTCAAGAGGTAAGAAACTCACATCCAAACATCTGTTTTCTGTATAACAAAGTTTGCACCCTCCCTGCAGGAGCTTGAATCATCAAGACTATATGAAGGAGAGCCTAAGACATGTCAAGATGCTAACAAGGGTCAGGCTCTTTCCCTTCTTGAAATCTGTAGCCCGTGATGAAATTGTTACTTTCCTTATGTGTGAATACTGGTGATGTGAATGATAAACTTCATCTTGAGAAGTAAGATGGGACTCTGTTTATCTGCTTATTTAGATATATCACTGAGTCATAGAATGGTTTGGCTTGGAAGGGAACTTAAAGATTATTTCGTTTCAACTTCCTCCCATGGGCAGGAACACTGCCCAATATATAGCAGTCTAGAATCCTATCAGAAAATTCTTGTTCCCTTAAAATTAATTGGAGTCTTGCCACTGAGTTCAGTATGGCCAAAATTTCATCAAGGGGTTTTAATAGGACTGACTACCCAATAAATAAAGCAAGGAGGATTTGGCTGTCAGTGACCTATGCAAGATTTCACAGTCAGCAATAAAATCCAAATCAACTAACTCAGAGCACTATTCTAAAACCACAAACTTCTTCCCTCAAACCCAAATATACAGGAAGTTTTAGTAACAGAAGAGCAGTAAGTAGACAGAAAACAAAGGAAATGGTAAGAAAAAAATATTTACTTAGCTATTTTGAGAGCTGTAATAATTAGAATTTCAATACTTTTCATTATTTAACCTCTCTCACATACTTCCTTGATTACATTTAATTGTCTTGGATTAGGGTTGTGGGGTTTGGTATTTTTGGAGTTTGGGTGGAGTTTTTTCAGGTCATTTTCTTTTTAAAAAAGAGGTAGAAAATTATAAAAGAGTTTTAGAGCTCAAATAAATTTTTAAATGCCCGAAACTCCTTAATACCAAAACCAATTTTATCAAATCATTGAAAGATATTTAATGCTTACTGTTTCAGATGTTAAATTTTTTTCCTGAAATTAAGTTTTCTGCTTTTACTGTGGTTTTCTTTTCTAGCTTGTTGAATTGTAGAAAAGCTGAGTATGTTGGTCAGAGTACCTGAAGGAAAAAAAATCACCTTGAATTTAGTTTTTTTAGCTCAGGAAGGAATATAATAAATGAAGATAGAGGATAACAGCTGACATATTTTTACAAACTAAATTATAGTGAGTGCAACCATCTTCCTGCATTAAATGCACTACACATGCATACACATGCACACATATATCTGTGCATATATACATGTAGATTTTTAAAAAGTGAATCCATTCTTGGAAGAGGAAATCAAAGCATTCTTTTGTTTAAAGACTATATGATTTTCTGACTCCATAGGCTACAGTTAGTACACTGAAATTTAGTTAGATACTTAGCATTCCTGGTTATGGACCTAATGCAGTAATTTTTTTGATTCCCATTCAAACCATCTGTTTATTTTATTCTAATGTATCATGCCATAATTCCATGTAATTGTGGGCATCCAGTCTTCCAAGACAAATAGCTGACACCTGGAGACATGTAAGGAATAACTCGTAAGTCAGGGTTATCTGCCCAACTCTCATTACATTGACATTTAAAGTATATTCTATGAAGTTTGAGTTAAACCAAAAATGTTATTCAGTGGTTCTTGGATTCAGAATTAAACATACAATAGGCTAGACAGAGATTGTCAGCCTGTCATTATAATACTGGCTGTTAACAACCACAATTAAGGAAGACTACATATCAATTATTATTTGTCTGGAACATGAACTTCCCTAAGCATGAAAGGAAGTGATGCAGCCTGTATTACTGTCTCCACTCTTCAGCTAATTAGTACTGTTTTTAATGGCTTCATCTGCCCAGGATCAATTGTCTAATGGGGAACAGTTCTCTGTCAGTTAATAAGGTGAGGAACTGTATAATATGATTATGTCTGGCTCCAAAATAGTGCTTCAAACAACACTAAAACAATCATGTGATGGAATACATAGACCGAGGCAGAACTGCCAGATAATTCTGGAGCAAGCAGATTGTTCCAGTAAGGGTACAAATATCTCATACAAGAATGTGTGGTACACAGTAAGGAAGGACTAGGACATTGTCTAGAAATGCTGGAAGTTTAATTAATAGAAAGAGCCAGTGGCAATATGCATTTAAACTGGTTTTTAAAGAATATTAGCACAAAGAATGTGAAAGGGAATGGCTCTATTTCCAAAAATACTTCCTGCAGAAATAAACTGCTTTGTGGTTGTCCTGCTTGGAAGAGTATGTGTTTTAAACTTTCCATTCAGAAAACGCCAGGCAGCGCTTAAAAGAGTACAAAACAGCTTGAATATATATACTGTATGTCTCTAGGCTGCAAAATGTGGGCTATATATAAGCATGCTTACATCATTCCTATTCTGCAAGATAATTGGATGTTCTCCTTTTGATCAGTGACAGGGAGTTTGGTAGGTTATTTCTTATCAGGATGGCAGCATTGGACAACAAAGCACTGATCTGCACAAGGCAAAGTAGTAGGTGTGCAAACTGTTTGACTTCTCTCTCCTACAATTTATCACCATTACCCACAGGCTAATTGGCATTGTTCTTGGCATTTACAAAAAAAAGGATTATGCCAAGCCCCTATAAGAACGAAAAGCAGACTTTGTGGTATAGGAAATAATGAAGATTTATAATTAAGCAAGTACGGACATTACTGGCTTGCCTGAATTCAGGAGGGAGGGGAGAGTAGTTGGTGAAAGCACTAGAGCAATAATAAACACATGCATTTTTTTATTCTAATTACCTCACCTACCTTCTTTAGTGACATCCAGTTTTTTCTTTACTGTCCTTTGCAGCACTATTTTTCCATAAAAGATACAGACCATCCTCCTTGGGATAGAAAAGAACACTGAAAAGTAGTAAAGGGAAAAAAGAGGAGTATATTTAATAGGACTCCCTCTAATGAAAGAGCTTCTCTCAAACACCTGAGTTTTGCACATTTACAATTACATTCAAATATATAAAAGGAAAATAGCTCTAAGGTTTACCCCTTCTTCCATGGTTGACTTAAGCCGTTTGAAAACAAATCCCATACCTCAACACAAAATCACCTACACAGTTCTTGAGCCCATCAGAGGAAGAAACTAGAGTTTCGGATCTTTGAATTTCAACAACACCAAACTTTCCTAGGCAAACTGTACTGCAATCCTATTTGAACCAATTGTGTCTAGAAAGATCATCAGTGATAACACTGGATGTCTATACCTTGCTCCCCTTCTGAATAAGCTGAAAGGTCTATATCTCACAGAAGACCATTTCAGTAATCTGGACAGTAGAAATTGTACCAGCAGTTCAGGGCTCCCCAGCTAAAAATCCCTGCTTTTCCCTGCACTGTGTAAAAAAACCAGAGCCTTGGAGGAGTGGGCTGTTTGAACAAACATGGAGGACAGGAAGACTAGTCCATCATCACGACATGAAGACCATTTATGTCACAGCATTGGGGGGAAGAAAATCAGGAGTGGTATGTGTATTGCATATTTGTGCTGGAAAAAAAAGATGTTCACAGTGCAGTGTCCACAGCATTTTTTTTAATGCTTGGGTACAATACATCAACAAAAGTGTTCCTCTTACAGATAGAGTATTGCAGGGATACAGGTTGAGTTTTAACCTGTGCTAGTCAGAACACGTCAAATATAAAAACATTGCATTTACAGCAAAAGACTACAATAACTTGATAAAAAGACATAATAATCATTACATAGGGCAGCACTGTGAAGCCCATATTTCCAGAAAGAGGAAACTGTCTGCATTCCCTCAACAGAATAGAATGCAGAATGCAATGAAAAAGAACAACATAGTCAAAAGCTAAATGTGTGAGAGGAAAATAAGAAACAAATTCTTCCATCTGAGTTACATCACCTAAGAATGGATATAATTTTCAGCACATGGACTACCTGACTCCTGTTTTTTCTTTCTATTTGTGGTATAATTCACTTCAAACTAGCATTTGAGATTATTGTGGACAACTGGAATTTGCACCCAAGAAGAGATTTTTGCACATGGAAGGATTATCAGTGATCTATCTACTTCTCTTTTGCTAAATGCCACAGCTTAGAAAAGAGAAAGGTCAGGATGGTACTGCCTTAGGTCTTTCTTTCAACTCACTACTAAAAAAAATTTTTTGTAGTCCATTGCTGCAAATAGCTATAGTATAATGAAGTATGGACAGCCCAGGACTCAGTCAAGGCAGAATTGTAATTATTGAGACCTTCATGACATTATAAGATATACTGATTCTCGGGGGACACTGGGATCCATTGCTTATGCATGAAAATGCAGGATATGTTCAATGGACAATGAGACAGATTTGTGAAAGAGATACTGTTTTGGGGTGGAGAACAAAGAAACAGTTTTGAATGGGAAACAGTGTGGGGACAAATGCAAAAGGAAAGAGGAGAATAAGTTCTAATTTTTCCTTCTCCAAATGTGTCTTTCAGTCATCACTGAATAAATTTCCTTAAGTAAATTTGGAGGCATCAGCAATTCACATAATTTATTAGTGACAGTTGGAAAATTTATCACCAAAACAATAGTGGGCTTTCTGGGAAAAATTATACAAGTTTAGATATCTTGAGATTCCAGACAATTTTAAAAGTACAATAACAAATACATCCAGAGGGATAAAGAAACCAGCTACTCTTTTAAGCAGGAATAATTTTTCATCATGTAATGACTGCTTTTAACCTGATACACTCTTCAATGTTTTAAAGGGTTGGTTAAAAAAAACCAATAAATTTGACACACCATATGGCACTATCAATTAACAATTATATTTTCTTTGCAGATTTGGCTTAGGTGGTTTTTACTTCAAATAGAACATGCAAAGATACTTTATATGACAAAAAGAGTCATCAATTAAATGCCTTGCAGAAGGACATTTGCTTTTGTTACAGACTAAGTGAGAACATGCTAAATAATAGCATGAAGGAACCTGTGCCCCAAACATCTCTACTTCAGAAATAGATTTATTAATTACTGAATGAGTGAACACAAATTTTGCTTTTCAGTACCAGAAGACCTCACAAATACTCAGGGTAAAACATGTCTAGTGGGTCAGAAAGTTGCACAAGGTGTTAACACAGAAAAATGTTTAAGACAGTATTGCAGAGGGCATAAAGAACAGTGATATATGTACAGCTTTGAGAAACGTAAAGCAGCAATCATTCTAGTCTAATCTTTTAGTGGCACTATTGTCCAGGGTCTTTTTAAGTGAAAACAAAAGAAGTTGAAATACACACAGGCATTTCATCTAATAGTGAACACAAGAATAAGACCTTTCTTACATAAGACACTATTTTGAAGGTGGGCCTGAAGAACTCCCTCAAGTGATGTGAATTCACACTCCTGACACACAAAATGACACCAGACTCAAACCTAATAGTAACAGAGAGTCTCACAACATCTCTGCTAGTTTCTTTATGAAAAAGCATTGCCGTCTGTGTGACTGGGAGCATAAGGAGTTCAGTATGTGGCAAAGGTTGCAGCTTTGAGAGAAGAAACACAGGAGTCATCAGCTGTGAAGCAAGGCCTGGAAGCAGGCTGCATTTCTGGCAGCACAGCTGACAGTGACACAAACACATACATCAAGGATTTCTTCTTCTAAGTATATAATAGATTAGAAACACGTAACATAAGCTCATGATGCTCAGTTATTGCAAGAAACTCCACTGATTGGTGACAGGAAACTGAAAAACAGGAAAGCAAAACAGCAATAGCTAGGTTTGGAAGTGGTGCTCACTTAGGGAGGGCAGCAGATTTTGCTCCTGTCAGGTTCTTTTACTACCCTTAAAGCTCTCTGTAGAAGATTATGGAGTCCAAAAGTGAAAAATATCAGCAAAGAGCAGCTACTCTAACAAAGACAAGTGGAGAATTCTGTCCAGGTGGTACCTTTAGGTCACTGGAGCAGGAGAAGAAGGAAGGGATGGATTTATTGAATTAAAAGTGAGAGATGACCTGTGAAACATCTTGACACTAGGACAATGTACCTTATCTTTGTAAAACAAGAAAAAGATATTCACTCGGAAGTATATTTTGCTTCTTTGTGATATTTGGGGCATTTTATATCACTTCCCACTCTTCCTCCTCCACTTTTAAGGTACTTTCCTGCAGTGAGCTGGAATGCTACCATAGCATCCTCTGACCCTTCATAATTCACTTCATTTTTCACTTCAGAAAGGAGGGCCCTTATGGAAGGAATTGATACATTTATACTCATAGTATTAAGCAAAGGTCCCAAGGTTGCTTATCAATTCATTCCAACAGAAAAAAAGTACTTTGGATGTCACCCTGACACCTTTCCTCTTTCAATACCTCAGTGAAAAGCTTTCCATCAAGTACATTTCATAAGTTAGAACAGTTTTCTGTAAATATTTTAGACTAGCTACTAGTGTGATTTTAAAATCATGACTAGTGGCAATTGATTTGGTTCATAATTACAGTCCAATTCAGAAAGGTGATTAGAAGCTGAAGCATTAAACTCCTGATGAAGTCAGTGCTGTGTAGATACCTATTTTCTTCTCAGGCATTAGATGTATTTACCTTTCCCTATATTTCTTTGATATGCTACCTGGCCAGAGTCCAGGCTTCTGTTGAAGCATTTTTCTTTGCCAGACAGAACTTAAACATAATGAGTGACATAACCAAAAATAAATAATCAGATATTAAATATTTAGACAATCTTTCTAACAGCTGGATAGTGAATAACTGAGAACAGATTGCCCAAAGAAATTGAAGAGACTCCAGTGCAGATTAGGAACAGATAGGCATCTCTCAAGACTGGAACTATTGTTGCTGTTGTCCTGAATCCAGAGGATTGACATAATAACTTTCCCTTTCATACCCATCATCTTATTCCATAGCTACCCACTGAAAATTGCCAGCAGTTTGCAGGTAACTCACATGAAAACAAAATTGCACAAGCCAAGGTGCTAATTGCATATTGTTTACTTTCTACCAATAGCCTCAGCTTGGTTATTATCTTGCTCAGTTAGAGAAAACAAGTTTCTCATGTAAAAGCAAAAGTGATGAACTGTAGATATAGGAAGGCTTCAAGATAATCTGGATATTTGTTATTTTACTAATATAACTTTCTGTCTATATACTGCTGATTGACATGGTTTGGCAAGATGGAAAAATGATAGTTGCCTAGACAAAAAGTGAGAATATTGATTATTGCCCTGGTAGGGGAAGGGAAGAAAGATATCTCTCCCTCGTCATAGTATGATTGTGGGTTAGCAATACCTGAGCCCTAATCCTTTTAATGATGGTTGGTTGCTGCCCCTTTCTCAAGTGGGTAAGTTGAAAGCCTGCCTCTCTCCCATCCCTCCCTCCTTTGTGTCTGACTGCATGGGAATAAAGTGGAGGTGGGGAAGGCTTTCTGCAGCAGCAGTGTGTGCAGGAGGAACGGAACAGCCTTTTTCGAGGGGGAGGTCACCATGTCCTTCCCAGCCCCTCAACAAGTGCCAAACACTTCTCAAGATGTTCACATGATCCTTCTTGCTGCTGTCTCCTGCTCAAATCACACTGACCTTTCCTTCTGGCCCTTTATGCCACCATGGGTTTATTTCCAAGTGGGATAAACTGAAAACTTTTAATGCTGCTAAAGAAAATCAATGATGAGGAACAAAAGAAGCTTAGGTCTGATTTAGGCCCTATTAATATAAAACTGTTAGGTGGAACAGCCAGGCTCAGCAAGAACCATGCTGTGAGGGAGCTACACATAGGAACAGCTTCACAAATCTCTCCATGGGCCACTAGCAGCTTAACAACTGCATGCAATTATTTAGATGTATAGTTTATTTCTGCATAATTTATGCAGATACATTTTCAGCTATTTTGCCCAAATACAGAATAACAGTTTCATGATTACAGCATCATTTGGGGACATCAAAGCACTCCACCATTATGATTCACATCCCCATTAACGATAATGCACAAGACAAATGTGAATCTTTATTAGGTTAATTCTATTTTGCCCATTTTGTAGATGAGTAAGTGGGAGCACAGAGAGGTTAAGTGATTTGCCCCAGGTCAAAGAGTGAAATCTGGAAGTAAAAACAATGTGTGAGTATAGCCTAAAAGCCATATACATTACAATTAAATAATGAGGTATTCAATAGCAAAAGAATTCTAAAAACTAGGGCTTCATACCCCACCTAGTTATGTGTTTAACAGGTAATCTTGCATTCCCCATAAATCACCTCCTCTGATCACTAAATAACTCTAAAGAATGGGTAGGGGGGAAAGGAAAAAAAAACCCACTTTTATTTCCCTCCCTAAAAAGCAAATAAAACAGGAAAAAGTTGGGCTAAAGTTGCAGCGATAAAAAATGATCTGTCCTAAAGTGACAGTGAGTTTTTTGCAGTACTATCCCTATCTCAAATGTCTTTGAGAACCAGAAAGCCACATAAAGTAAAGCCCTGTGGTCTACAGGAGAATAAAAGAAAAGGAAAGATTTATTCTTTAAATAACAAAGTTTTACTGAGCTCTTGTTGACTTATTAATAAGGTGGATGTAATTAACTCTGTCAGTTTTAACTTAAGGGTCAGTAACCTAAATTTAATGTTAACTACTGCTTCTCCAATTGAGTTTCTAATAAATGCTTGCATAACAAGAAACATAGCAAAAAGCATTCTTTCTCGGTGTAAAGGTATTTTCAACACAAGTTTTATAACACACGGAGAAAATTATAAAAAATTAACAACAATACACAAAAATGCAGATAGCTCATAGTTTTGAAGCAATCATTATTTGCCATATTTTTATTTGGCTTTCCTTCAAGATAAAAAGCTAAGAAAAGTTACTATCTTCAGCTGTTTAAACGAGCACGAAGTTTAAATGAGCCCACATGCTTCGTATTATTTAAGATATTTAGCCATGCTCTGTTGTTTAGATTGAGTAGAATTTGCAAAGTTTTAGTCACAAGGGACTCTCAGAAGACACTTCACAGTACAGAAACTTCCACTGCTGAGTGAAAGTTATTATTTATATGCACTAGAAACAGAAAAACATAGGGGAAAAAGCAGGCATTGACTCCTGCTGTATTTAAACTATCTCATATTTCCCATTAGATCCATTAGACACTGTCGTCACTTAAAGTAAATGTTTTGTCATTAAGTAGGGAAAAATCTGGAAAGTCCTTTCTTTTTCTCTCCCAGAATTCCATTAAGGCTTTGTAGTGTTACCATGCTGAGAACTGACACATCCTTTTCTGATTACACAGCTGACAAAAAACTTAGCAGAATACCAGAAGAGTCAAATATATACCTTGATATGGGAATTAAGGATCATGGTTCACCTTGGTTTTAGCATTATTTTCACTTCAAATATTGCAGTGTACAAACAATCAGATTCTGGACTTTCAGTGTTTCCACAGTATTTCTCTGTGTGTTTTAGTGGTTTTCTGTTCAACTGTATTGAGAACTCCTGGTCCTGAGTGGCTGCAAGATTGCCCCCTCTGACATGTCATTAAAGCATTGCAATGTTCAATGGTACTCTGGAGCTCAGTGCAGACTGAGGGAGTAGAGAGCAGAGTCCCTTGGCGTGGCATGCTTAAAAGGCTTTGTCTAAATGATTCTTCCAGAAAGCTCAGTGTTCTGTTTGAATAAATATATTCTTTCCCAGAGGGACTGGGTGTCAGCCAGATCTTATCCACACCATGATCAAAAGTTATTCCCTACTGACAGACCAAGCATCAGATGGCCAACTTTTTTTTTTTATCTGAATATGAACTTTGAACAAAAAGTCCCGTGGTCAACAAAGGAAGGGCCTTTTGTCATGAACTCCCAGAATAATAGTCTCATTCATCAGAAAGTACTGAGCAGTTCAGTGATAAACGCCAGTATAGCTGTGTTGTTTTTCTTGTATCTCATTTTCATATCTCTGATGAGCTCAGCTTCCTCTGATTCACAAGGTAGGGAAACCTACAAGGAGGGAATAGCTTTATGCATTACCAGTCTCCTTTTTGCCTTAGCTAATCCTCTCATTTCAAAACTGCTCTGTTACAATCAGTCCAATATTTTTTGTCAGCTTTAGGTTTGCAGATGAATCACTAAAGGTTAATAATGTTTTCTAGATACCTGGGAAGTCCATTCATGCAATATATAAAAGACTGTGAACTTTCCCATTCCAATATATGTTTATGAATCCGCTGTAAAATTGGTGACATTATTAAGTTAGCTGGCTCAAATTTAAGACTAAAGTAAATAATCAAGCTCATTACCTTTGGAATCAATAATAGCCCGTTTCACCTCCGGTTTCCTTCACTAATAATTTCCTTGGAAAAAAGTTGCTAAGTGTAGTGTCAACATCAGTTCTACATACTCTTCTGTTTGAATTATAAAATTCTACTAAGTTAAAAGTAGGGAACTGATCAAAACTGAAATATTAAGTGATTAAATTATAATAACATGATATATCCAATAAAATAATTGTATTTAAAGTTCAAAGATAATTTTTAAAAGCAGAAAGCAATTATTCATTCCAAATGAAAAGTTAGAGGTTTACAGACTAATGTGTTTTCCTAGATTTTGAGTGATATATTCTCATTTCTCACAAAAGGGATTATATCGGTTATTTTCATAGCTGGTTTTCATGGATCTCTCAGATTGAAGAATTTTTATAATATGTGACACCTACAGGGATACCAAAGTAGTGTGTCATGGTTTTGCAAAGCATTTAGCCAGAAGCAATAAGACATATTCATTTCCTTAATAAGTCAATCACTCCCTGATGCATTTTAGCATGAAGCTGCAAGTGATAAAAAATTTTGAGTCCACTAAGAAAAGCTACAAATGAATACAAAAGAAAACCAAAATGATGCATGTTGGGGTCAATATAATCTGATCATTTCTAGCTAATAATTTCACTAATTTCATGATATAACTGAAATAGAAGAGAATAAGACAGCTGATATACATTACCTGAAATAATGAGTTTGGTTTTTTCAACTTAATGTTACAAATAGCTGGAGTTACTGCTCATTATGAAAAGAACTGTATTTTTGCTAATTTTTAACCATAAATTATTTCAAATTATGTTCTTTTTAAAAACTGAATAAGAATTGTTACTTTTTTAGTATATATGTCAGCTCTCACTAAACATTGTTCACTCTAATTTGGATTTGCAGTAGTGTATGAGTTAGCTCAAAATATTTCTTATCACAGTTCAGGTGAAAATACGCATTTATAAATGACATAAAATATTGTTCAAAATCACCTAACCTATTGCAAATCAAGTATATTTCCATACATTTCTGTCAAGCTATGGTGGGTTTTCACTAATATAGTAAACCATAAAGATTTTACCATCTGAATGTCAAAAAGCATGAATCAGACATTTCACAGCGAGAGATTTTTGCAAAATTTCATTTCCTCATGAAAGCCATGCAAGAACTTGTTACTATCACAGGTGAAACCTGGAAATACTCACATTTCTTCTCTTGTCTTCTTTGTCTCTCAGGATTGATTGGACAGAGGATTTTGAATAGTTCCTACACTTTTTCATATTCAGTTCTTTTATACTTGGATGCACATCAGAGTGCTAAGATACAACCAGAAGAACAATATATTCACTTTCATTAGGCCATTTAGGGTCAGATGTTATGGTAAATAAAAAATAATTTACTGAAGTTGTAGATATCTTTGTCTATACCAGTGGAGAATTTGGAAACTGTTATCAACAACACTATTTACAAATTTGTCCAGAATTTAATTCATTTTTGACAACTCTTCATTTGAAACACCCTCACTAGAGGGTTTAATGAGAAGCAAAAAAGCTGAGTATAGATTAAATAGGGGAGATTATTTATGAATATGAAGAAGGACATACAAACCATTTTTAATTTTCTCCAGCAGCATAAATGGATTAACAGGACTTGTTAACAATTGATAGGAAATCTCGTGGATATCTGTGAGATCTTTAACCCTGGGACTATAAACACATACAAAAGACAACACAAAATAGAATACGGCATTCTGAGTTAAAGAGTTGCATCTGGGATTTTGATATACATATGTTAAAAATGTTTTTGTATTTTGGCATATTAAAATCTCTTTTAAAGCCTTCTATTTTCAAATGAAGGCACACAGATGTTCAACTCAAGGAAAAAAAATATTAGTTATATAGGTATCACTGAATCCAAATTTGTGTAATCTCAACATACATTTCATAGAAGAAGTTTTGAATGAAACCTTAAAATGAACCTAGTTTATGCATCCCTCTTACAATGAAAAAGAATATTAAAAGTGTATTCTACTTTTCATTACAACATTGTATGTATAATAACAATACAAGTAACATGCACGTATCAAAGAACCTTTTGATAAGGTTTTCCTCACCACAGTTATTTATGCTAGCAACAAGTTAGGAGACCACATTGTTATATGCCAGTAAAAGTACCCTATGGTCCCTGTTTAATTCCTAGAGAAACCTGTCAGAGGTAAAAGATGTGCTACAAAAGGGATAAAAAGTAAAGAACATGTCTATTATCAATTTAATGACAGGATAGACGTTGTCTTCAAAGTTTTTCCTGTTACGAAGCCTCACCAGTGAATAAAAGTATCTAATGTATTATTCAGATAAAGGCCTCTGAACCTTAGACAGAAGGAAATCCATACCGCCTTACATTGCTTTATTAAGTCTATATTAAGGGCTCCATTACTTTAAAGAAACTGTTTAAGTAACATTAAGGCTATGACCCAAACTGACAAAAGTAGGAAAATACAGTTAGCTGAATTTCCATCTTTAAAATATGCTGCTGTGGAGAAGAAAAAGGAACAATGGAATACGAGACTTTGCTTCTCATCTTGGGCTGAGAGAAATATTTGGGACAGAAAAAAAAAAAAAAAAAAAAAGCCTGAATCTTCACCTGGCATTCAACTGAATCCAAATAAAAACTGATTAAAGTTTGGCTCTTTTCCCATTACCTCACACCACAGGTCACTTGCAGATAGAGGACCAAGTTTTCAGGCTGCTATAGGAATGCAGACAATTCCTTCCTCCTTTGCAACAGCAACTGTTAGAATAAAAGACCCAATTATTGCTGCCAGAGCTATATGTAAAACATTGGTGCTCAAGGGTTTTCATGTGTTCTCTGCCCAAGAGATATACTCTCTTTAAAGAATAAAATATATATATATATACCTCATTTTTTCCTTTTATATGGGGGAATAGAGGAAAGAGGCTGTAAGAGGAGAATTAGATCACCAGCAACAAGATTGATGGGTTAAAAAGCGGCCATCATGGTATTGGAATGGAAAACACCATTAGACAACTATTTCTAACCTGTACATCTTAGTTAAAATAAAGATTTAAAATTAATTTCCCTCTATACCATGGCATTATGATATCAAATGAACTCTAACACAATTCTATCAAGTAATAAGTAAACTAGAAAAATCTGTTGCCTAAATGTTGTCCTTTAAGGTTGATATTACCTGCAATTGTATTACTCAGGAGAAAGGCATACACCTTTTCATCTCACCTGAAGGCCTGAAGTACATTTACATAATATATCTCTGTTGTTGAAGGCACTGATAAAGTCCTAAGTAGTATTCCTATTAGTATTTTAGCACACATTTAAAACCTTTGCTAATAGAACAAGAGTGGCTTGTAGCTAGGAACGTCTTTAAATCTGTCACTAGTTGAATGATAGATTTAATCATAATCTTTGGCTTTATCCATGTGGTCTCACCTCTGCTTTTGTACCCTCAGCATAGAAACATGACATAGCATCTTTTGTAACAAATCCAGAGACCAGTGTCATAAAGACTGAAAGAAAAGCTCCTCTTCATCAAATTCCTAGCTCTGCAAGTGGATCTTAAAAAAGCTGCATCAAAAAATTATAGGCACCAGTGTTTAACTGTGGGAATTAGTAACAGTAACCCCAAATTTGGAAATAAGACACTGATAACTTCTTCAGTTCCTCCGTTCAAGATTCAATGGCTTTCTGAAACATAATTTTGGCCAAATCTGTATTTAAACTGCAGGCAGGGATAAATGATGAAGTGATCAAGTTGCAATGTTTACGTAAGATCAGATTCAATGATCTAGGACCTCTTTTGGCTTTATGCACAATGACATTATAATAAAAGCATATGGTATCCAAACTGCAGAAGCACCAATTTGTGTAACTGCCATGGAAAAAATAATGAAAATACAAGAGATCCATTTTTACAAGACATTCTTTCATAAGGACAAAGGGTTAAATGGATAGCAGGATATATTTAAAAATGAGCAAACAGGCTCAAACAAAATAAAACTTAACCACTCATGATGAGGCAAGCAGCTATCCTTCAGTTCTAGTCATTTCCGTTGTGATGGAAATAACACGCTACATTATCTTTCCTAACTCTGGTGCTCATGAGCCTTGCACCAGAAAAGAAAATCGCAGAGAACTATCTTGCACAGATCCTGTCTCCATAGTTTGTGAAACTATGGAGAAAACAATCTTTATTGTTGAAACAATATTTATTACCTCGCCCTTGGGCCACTCTCGTTTCAGTGCCACATCTGCAAATCCCTCGGCAGTAAGCTGCTGGTGGGTTCCTGCATGCTTCACCACTCACCAGGGTTACGGAGAATGGTCTGTCCCTTTCCTGCTTCAAAGATACTGTTTTCCGGCAAGTATCTGCATACTTTACTGGTATGATCTCTTGCTCCCTAGAGAACATCTTAACCACCTCTTTCCTGAGGAAACTTATTGGCTCTAGTCTTACTTGAATTCCCAAGGAATCTTATTTGGAGACTGATGGTCTCAGATATGTGTACTTTCCTGAAGTTGCTAATGAAAGTAATGCATGATAAGGCTAATTCTTAAATTATATTCTATTACTCTCTCACAAGATGGACTTCCCTTCTCTCTTGCCACAAAAAGCCAAGGAAACAATAGGAACTGCAAAGAAAGTAAATGACATGATAAAGTCCCAGGGGGCTCAGAACACCATTACTCCTGGACAATGATCAGCTACCCTAAACAAGTAGAAAATCTTGACTTCTGATATAAGTCTCATATACTTATTTGCATCTTCTATAATTTTTCAAGAAATAGAAAGTGCAGATGGATTGTGAGGTCTTTCATAAAGACTCTTCCTCTTGAAAGGCCAGCAACACATCTTCTGCATCCCTTCACACCTTCTAACCATTCAAGGTGTGTCTTTCTCAAAATGCAGTTGGAACACTCTCCAATATTTCACCAATTTACATCATTAACAACATTTTAATTTTTCAAAGTCAGCAGAAATCACCCAATAGGTATGGAAGAACATAAGATGATAAGTGACAAGATTCTAGCTCTCTGTTTGGCACAATGTGTTCTTTACCTCGTCTCAGTATTTTCTTTTCCAAAATGGGAAAAATAGCTTTCTACATATGTAAGTGTAATTTTTAGTAAGTGAAAAGTTGGTAAATTAAATTGTTCTGCAAAAAAATGACAAACAGCAATTCTTAGTATTCTTCTCCTCTTTCACTGCCTGCACCTAAAAATGTAGGGAGTGATCCATTCCTTCCCTTCTTCTTGAAGGAATCTTGCTCCTTTATCATACCAATGCAGTTTTTAAATGAAAATATTTTTGCTCACTCTACCTGCATAATGCATTTTATACCACAAAAGGCAAAACTTAATCTTAAGACTGGGACTTCTGTGCAAAACATGGACTGCTTGTTCGACCTGGCAAGAGAACAGCTGGATCTCCACCCTATTGATTGAGCAGGTGTAAAGACTTCATCCTGCAAGGTGCTGTTAACCTGTGGAAAGTTCAGGCTGATATTAACATTTAAGCATAAGGGTAGTCCTCTTGCAGGTTGTACCACAATAGATACTCACACATACACGCACAAACACATTGTCGTAGATCTCCACGTATGAATGCATACACAAATAAATGGCTGACAGCTGGATACAAATGCAAAAATACACCTCAGGCTGGGACACTTTGAATTATTTCTAACATGTACAATGCAAACCAGCTATTTGAAATGTCACAAAGAAAATTTTCTCCCAGGATGCATTCTTGTATGCTAAAATTCAACTAACACTGGACTCCTTTTTGGAAAAATAAGTGTTAAAAAGACTGGGTTTCAAATGGAAGTGCTGACAGCCCTTTGACTATCGCAGCTTGAATAGTATCACCACTGTATATTAACAACTGTAGTCATAAGATCTCAACATTTTCCCCCTCCCCATCTTTCCCTGGAGCTGCTCAAAAAGCTAAGCCCCTTTTCACAATCTTAATGACCAAAACTTGAAAAAAAAAAAAAAAGAGAGAAAGAAAAAGGTAAAAAAAGACTTAAAAGTTCGGCTGGATTTTCTTCTGGTTTCCTAATGAGCTTAACATCTCATAAGACTCTTTGGTAAAGGAGAAAATCTTTTCAAAAAGACCCATTTTCCTGCTGACAGTACAATCTTTCTGAAGTAACATCAGAAGACCATAAGGGTGACATCCAAGCCACCTGAGCTGGTGATACAAGATGTTTAACCAATAGATTTCTATCCCCTCTTTACTCCACATTTTCTCGCAATGTAGTTCTTTAGAATAGGGTCAAAAGAAAAATTTCTGTTTAGCTGTTTAAAGGAAACAAATAACTTTGTCATCAGATCTCTGCAAGAGTTTGACCAAAGTCAAAGTATACTGCAATTTAATTTGTCATAAAAGACCAGAAGTGGGCAGCTCTTAATAAAACAGGAGATCAGAAAGTTATGTGGTTTCATGCCACCTTGCGCATGCATGAACAATGGTACCTGACCTATTTCGTTACTTTTTTTTTGGGNTGGTTTGGCGTTTTTTTGGTTTTTATTTGTTTTGGTTTTTTTGTTGTTAAACAGTAGAGAATAGCCTCACAACAAACTTTAATCCTGCACTGTGGAAAAAAAAAGTAAGAAGAAGCAACTGCTACATGTGCAACATCTGTAAAAAGGAATGCTGTCCTGAATGTAATGACATCTATACAAGGAATTTGAACTTGTAAAAAAGTTACTTACATAACTGTCATTGCTCGTATTAGTTCCTTGATGGAAAAAGAGAGGGACTACATCAGTCTTTGGATTATTTATGTATCAGAGCAGCTCCAAACTAGGTCTTTCTATATACTATATCAGGTGAAAATATATGGGTTTGCCATTTGTGTTGTGACTTGGTGGCACTGCGATACAGCAAGAGGTGGCATTCTTGAGGTGCATAAGTGTAATGCTATGTTATTACATTAATAAGCTGCATTATAGGGTCAGAAATCATCAAATTCTTCAATTTTTCTTACAGAAATCTATGACAGGTGTGTCGACTTTAAGGGGCTTAGTCATAGATTACACCTAAATGAACAAGAAACTCAACAATGCTTACTTTTAAAATTTGGTGAAAGAATAGTTCATCTTTTTACAAGTTCCATGATTTTGCTTTAGTTGCTCTAATTCTGTAATTTCAGAAATTATGGAACGGCTATTGTGAAATAAGCCATTAACCATTAACAATGACTTCAATGTATTTGAAAGTCTATTTAAGATTGATGGTTTTTTTCAGAAACAGAACACCAGACCATAAAAAATGTAGTTTTCCTAACACCTTGAGTTCCTATGTGTTACAAGTCCTTCTTGTAGGCATGATTCAACACTAAGTGAAGTTGGAATGCCTGGCCAGAGTAGACAAGGGTCCAGCAGGATGCACTTCCAGAACAGGGACTTTCCAATGACCTTCAACTTTATTTAGTAGTTGATTCCAAAGGTGGGAATTAATTCTACCCCCAGGTCAGCTTAATCCCCTTGTGAGAAGAACCCTTCAATTAGGATAAACTCTGTTAAATTATTTATGATATGTCTGTGATCTAATGAAGCTTTATTCTGCAAGACCTTTGTCTCAGGCTCACACAGGGAAAGAAATGGGGCAACAGATCATGAAACTCAAGTAATTGTAGACTCCAGAGCAGAAGCACTAAAGAGGCTGGTTCAAATTTATTCTTAAAGTAACTATGCTGATTTGTAAGGAGTACATATAAGAAGGAATCTAGCCCATAAAACCCAATTCTGCCCTGTTTTACACTGAATATGGTTGCAAAGAGGCAAGTGAGTCTGCCAAGGCAACATTTCAGTTCCTGAGGTAGACTGCAGGAAGTCCTATAGTCCTGCAATTTTCATATAACCTTTATTGTCTAATTTTCAACTGGCTGCTGTAGGCTGTAAAAATGAATTTGTAAAAAAACCCAACCCAAATCCACAAGACTGGTGCTTTGGGATATCCAGTCTTAGTACCTGACCCAATAAAAAATATATATATACATTCAACTTCCACACCATTAAAGCCAGACATTTTCTTTTAACAAAACCTGACCCTCAGTTGTAGTCAATACCATACAGAGGCATTTAGAGAGTAACAAAATCTCACAGGAAATTCTTTATATAAAGAGATTCAGAAATGAAAATACCATGCAGGTCGCAGTCATTGACACATAATGGTGCAGTTAAGCCGTTCATTTTTAATTAGGTCTGTGATCAGAAAAAAGCCAATTTTGCTTTCTGCTTCTTGGTGTGTTCAACAATTTTGTCAGCCAAAAACTGTTAGCTGCTGAATTTTTAACAATCCTTTATTGGATAATAAGGTTTTGTTTTCATTTCTCTCAAACGGCTGGAGCCTCCGCTAACAATTATTTTGGGGAAAAGGTTTCCACAGTAGGTGGGCCCCACAGTCTGTCTAAACCTTGGATTAGCATTACAGAAAAAAAATAAAAACCAGAGGGAAAAACAAAGAACACTTAAGAAGGGCAGGTTTGGTTTTGGGCGCATACAGAATTAGGTTACTTCATTACACAAATTAGGCAAAGGAAATGAATACATTCAATACAGTGAAACTTATATGAATCTGCTAGTCTCTGGCTTGGCAAGATCCAGCCACCTAATTGAAGTAGTCTTTAATTAATGGTCAAATAAAACTATACTTGTTACTTCAGGAATAATATGAGGTTTTGACAGTAGAGCTGGGCAGGTGCCTGCCTGGCTCAAAAGCTTCTTCTGTCCTACAGTGATGTTTCAGTGACCTGTTTCAAGGACAAAGTCCTTTTGGTTTACAGAGGCACTTGCTCATATTTAACTCAGAAAAACCTGCTGCTCTTATCACCTTAGGAACAACTTCTCTTCAGATCAAAGCAAGTTTTACCTCTTCCTTTTCATTTCCAAGGTAAAAGGAGGGTTTCTGATGGGCTCATCAAGACACATTTTTTCATTTCTTATGCTCTCTATTGCAGAAGACAGTTTTGAGGCTTGTGTGTAACTTCTGCTTTGCTCTCTGGTCTCACACATCAGCCAGCATCACTTTGGGATCTTTGAGATGGTACATCAAGAAAAAGTGTCTGTTTTGGACACAGGCCTGAGTCCTGAAATTTGAGTATAAGTGAGTCCCCAAACAGTTCTCAAATTGGAGACACAAAATCAGCTACTGCAGAAGGAAAGATGACAAAAAGGAGAGAATTTGAAGGAAAAAAATGATGAAAGTTCAAATTCACTGAAAATAGGGACAGTGCAAACCATAGAACAAAAGAGATTTTTACCTTTTTTTTTTTAAGAATATATCCAAATTTTAAAAATGGGCTTGCAGAAGAATTATACTGCAAAACCTCCAAGTCTGCACAGGCAGGAATGTAGACATAATATATGTAGGGTTCATTGCACCCCCTTCCTGAGAAGACTGCCTGGAACTTTGCATTAAAAACTCAGTATTGCTTTCAACTTTGTCAGGCTTTAACAATTTCCCATACAGGTATGAAAATGAATGAGTGAAAAATATCCAGCCATACCAGATCAAGTGTTTTTGTGCATAAGGTAAAATAAGTATTTGATTCATCAATATAAAAAATAATCTAGTGACTTTTTCTTTATTTCAAAGACTTGTCACAGATGTAATATTTGGCATTTTGGTTCTCATATTCAACTTGACTCAATATTATCGCCAGCAGAGTGTCTCCCTATGGAATCAAATAACATAGAGCCCCTCTGCTGAAGAGCTGTATTTAACTTTCCATGCAGTCAGAAAATTGAGATCACCCAGGATCTCCTGCCCAGTTGCCTACGGTTTTTTCACATTTTGATTGCACTGGTCCAGATTCTTTCAAGACTCAGAGTTGTTCAGTTTCTGCTTCACCTGATTTACCAGGGTAAACTTTTCTATCTGTGCTTTGCACTCTCCATGCTACTTTAAAAGGCTACTAATCCTGAGACTCAGATGCAATGAGCTCAGTGAAATCAATGGGAAATATCTGTGCACACCAAAAGCCAGATTTTGATCCATTGTGTTCAAGTAGAATGATCCTCATTAACCTAAAAGATAAAGGCAGCACGGAGCAACACTTCTGTAATATCCATGAAATCACTATTTCATGATACCAGTGAGAGCCCAGGGAGGAGGTTTCTTGGTTGCAATAATTAATAATTTACAAAAAGCTTTAACTAAGCAAGATATTGCCCACCTGGAAATTGGAATGAAAGGATATTAATGAAGCTGCAATGCAGATGGTCGTGTTGAAGGTGATGAAGAATTTATTAGGGAGACAGCCATCAGAGGCTGTGTAGTATATGAAGCATAAAACTGCTATAACTAATGACAGCAAGTAGTTTAGGCAAGTAATGGACAGCACAGCTACAAAAGGGAACATGGAGATATATTATTTAGTAATAAAGTTCTCATAAAAATGTGAAATATGAAGTAGAAAGATTAATATGATTGCACAAGGCATCTTAAATATCCATACTGAACTTCTGCCTTTAAAAGAAGTAGACTGAATTTATGCCCAAGTCACTACATGTAAGTCATGGTACTTATTTACATAGTTTATGCAAACTATTACAGATCTATGTGTTTAATTTATTGAAATAGTGTTTGAAAGGGGTATAATTTATTGCATTAACAGTACAGCAGATGCTATATTTCTACCTGCCAAGTGATCCAAGAAGGGTAGGTCAGGTTATCAATCATCATATCATACCAGAGAAGATCCAAGGACCTGCAGGTTGGCAGCTGCTCTCCTTTAATAATTACAGTCTTCTCTGAGATTGAGCAGTAATCTTTTCTTTACGTCTCCACTGCTGGGTTTAATCTTTGCACTAAACCTGGGTGAAAGAGTTGGCTACAGAAGACAACACGAATATAAACATTGCTTAAGACACCTTTTTTTTCCTAGCATTTTGCATGCAATTGGAGCTAGAAAATATTTTTTGCATTAAACCACCTCTTCCATGGTTTACTTTTAGTAGTAGAAAGCTGAAGAATTTTAGATTATGCTAATACTGGCATGCAGAGGAGATGAGTAGGGGGAAATTACAGAGGATTCTGGGCTATTTTTAAAAGCTGTTTAAGCCTGCTTTCCTCTCACCATCTGAATTCATAATACATTAGGAAATGTGTCTTTAATGCATACATTGATCAAGCTGCCTAATTAGAGGAAGCCATTCTTTTTTCCAGCTCTTTTTAAAATGCATGAATGCTTATCCAACACTGAACCCACTATACTTGAAGGAGAATTTTCTGTCCAAAATAAAACATTTTTCTAGTGCATATATCCTGTAATAAAAAAAGCATTGTAAATTGCTACACTTCAGTCCACAGTAAAGGTTTATCCTTCCTCCCAGATTAAAAAGACAAAATTACCTAAAATATTTTTGATGTTATCAAAACAAGGGATTTTAATGCATTTGCCCAAATTTAGCCATAATGTTTATCTTTAGTGGAATTACAGTAATGTGAGACTGGCACAAAGTAAAACACTAAAGGATTTTTTGAGAACATTGACCTCATCATTCATCGAGAAGGACAGCTGTTTTCTCAGCCACTGTTTTTCTTATTAAGTTTTTAATTATTTTTTGTGCCTTATTTTTTTTTATATATCAAGCACTTCTTGCCATTCAAATGCCATCAGTACTGGGAAACACTGCTTGCATGTCTGGTTTGCCTGGATGATTTTGGAAAGAGGCAGATGTTGAACTGATACATATTTTCGATTAACACATTAACTGGCAAAAAAATGGGATGTGATAAGATGCTTTCTGACAGAGTTTTCTCAGTTGTCCATTTCAATGTACAGAGTTAAAATGGAGCTCTCTACTAACACTGAGGTTAGACCATCTCCAGGGCACTCACTCTCTGATATTAAACCAACACTTAAGCAGTGAATAATATATATATATATACATATATATACATATACACACATGTAGATATCCAGATAAATAAAATCAGCTTAACTGACAATTTTCTTTTTCTGCAGGCCCTTACATTTGTACCTTGCATTTGGAAATGTAAACTTTGTCTCCAAATGCAGGTAATAGACTTGCATAAGGGTGGTTATGGAATCAAAAAATCCTCAATCCCAGTCTAACGACTGTGTGTTTGGTTTTTTAAAGAAATGGAAAAACTACAGTGTCAGTCATTTGCATAATTCAGAGACTTACTGAATTAAATAAAATGTTTATTTTGATATGTCAGCAGTAATATTTTATTAGCAAATTCTGGGTCACTCACAATTGAGAGACTTATAAAATCTTCTAAAGGGTAGTAGTACGGACAAATCTATAGCTTTTGTTGCTTTGGTGCACTTGTTTACAAATCGTATAATGTCTTTGATAAGGAATATTCAACTTTCCTTTTAATCCATTTCTATTCTTTCTTTCTTTCTCATTTTTTTCTCTCTTTTGGAAGGGAAAAAACTTAGAAAAAAAATAACCTACAGGGTGGATAATTTTCTTTTTCTGTAGTACACTGAATTATTTTGCTATCACAATGTAGTTTGTTATATTTAGTAGAGGGTTTTTTTGAATCATAAATGAATAAACTAGTTCATTTAACTGTTACTGGAATTTTGCACTTTCCCCTTGTGAGTGGTTTTGCTGCCCTTATAATACTATTTTGGCTAGTTGAAATCTCATGAGTTATGAGTGTTATTTCCTTACAATTGCACATATTTTCCATATTTCACACAAACCAATTATTTATCACACACATATACATGTGTTTCAAATTATTTTTAAATTAGTTCTTTCCTATTTTATACTGTTTTAAATTACTCTCAGTGTTTTGAATCTTAAAATAAATGATCTATTCAGCCCTTACTAATGTTTTTCAAGATTTTATAGAATAGCTGCTGGTTTGTTTATGAAGAACACACTTTCTCACCTATGCATCATATCCTATTGCATCAAGGGGTACTTGGCAGCTAGTTCTCCCTTTCTCTCCTAGGAATGGTATAAAGCCTGACCAGTATGATAGAAACTGGGAATACTTGAGGTTCAAGACATTCCTTAAACCATCCTCATCTATTGCTGTTGTTCCAGATGGCAAAGGCTGCATAATTCCACGTGTTAATCCTGAAAGCAATGCATATAAGAGAAGGGCGATACGTGAGTGCCTATGCGACACCACAAGGCAATGTTTAATAGGCAATGTATTGAATATATGTTAATATCATTTAAATGCAATGTTTTATATAATATTTTTATATTGCATATTTAGATGAGATATATAGATATAGTTTTAATATCTAGATATCTCTTTTTCCATTTTAGCAGTTAGACAAAATGGTGCACTCAGAAATAGACATATAATGCCAAATTCTGGCTTTGTGGCTGGTGCTGTTTTGGCTTTTATAACAATGGATGCCTCTAGACTATTAGGGAGAAATGGGATCCACCTGTCTAGAAGAGGCAAGAGAATCTTTGGCAGCAGTCTGGCTGACTTGGCAGGTTTTAAACTGAAGGACTCGAAATGCAGGGTCCAGAAGGGCAACACTCAGGCCATGGCATCCAACTTGGGAATAAGCCTGGCCATCCTAAGCAGCAGCAAATGTTTCTTGGCTGCCTCCCAAGGTGAGAACCAGAAGGCCAACAGCCCCAAGAGTGTGTGTGGTTATGGCAGATCCTCTTGTACCCCTCTCGGGAAACTTGCATGCACAATTATCTCTCTGAAATGCCCACACAAAAATGCAGGCAGAATGGGGAATACACAGGAAGGATTAGAGATCTGTGTGCAGTCACAGGGTCATGATCTCCTTGCAATTGCAGAGACATGGTGGGATAGTTCATGTGACTTGGATGCTGACATGGATAGCTATGTCCCTTTCAGGAAAGACAGGCCAGCAAAGAGAGGTGGTAGAGCTGCTTTTTATGTAAGGAAGCAACTGGAACGTATCTCTGCCTAGGAGGGGATCACGAATGAGTTGAGAGCTTATGAGTAAGAATTAAAGGGCAGGCCAATATGAGTGATAGTGTTGTGGGAGTTTGCTACAGGTCAGGAAAATGGTCACCTGGTTAGGAAAAGGAAGTTGATTAGGCTGCCTACAGACTGCTGAAAGCAGCCTCATGATCAAAGAGCCTGGTTCTCTGGGGCAAATCAACCACTCTGATATCTCTTAGAAAAACAACATGGCTCGGTGCACACAGTCCAAGAGGCTCCTGCAGAGCACTGATGATAACTTTCTGACATCCAGGGTGGAGGAGCCAATGAGGAGAGGTGTGCTGCTGGAACTCGTACTAACAAACAGTGAAGGTCTGGCTGGGGTTTTGAATGTTTGGGGGCAGTCTTGGCTGCAGTGACCGTGAGATGGTGGAGTTCAGGATCCTGCAAGAAGGAAGCAAGGCAGTGAGTAGGACTACAACCCTGGACTTCAGAAGAGTTAGTCCTTTTAAAGGACCTGCTTAGAAGAATCCCAAGGATTAGGGCTCTAGAAGAGAATGGGGTTAAAGAGAGCTGGTTAATATTCAAGCATGAATTCCTCCAAACTGTACATCCCTATGATGAAATCAAGCAAAGGGGACAGAAGACTTTCAGGGAGGGGCAAGGAACTTCTGGCAAACCTCAAATGGAAGGAGGAAGTCTACAGAATGTGGAAATAGGGACTTGAAATGAATATAAGAACATTGTCAGCATATGCAGAGATGCGACAAGAAAGGTTAATGTCCCACTTAAAATTAAATCTGGCAAGGGATGGCAAGGAGAACAACAAAGGCTTCTAATTACATCAGTTCCAAAAGGAAGACTAGGGAAAATGTGGGCCCACTTCTAAATGAGGTGGGTGCCCTGGCTGGAAGGTAGAAAGAAAGCTTTCTTTGCTTCAGTCTTTACTGCTAAAGCTGGCCCTCAGGAATCCCAAACCCTGGAGGCAAGTGAGAAAATCTGGAAAAAGGAAGACTTTCCCTTGGTCGAGGAGGATTGGATTAGAAACCATTTAGGCAAATTTGATGCTCACAAATCCATGGGCCATGATGGTATTTACCCACAAGGGCTGAGGGATCTGTAAGCTGTTATTGTAAAGTCACTTTTTATCGTCATTGAAAGGTTATGGAGAATAGGGCAGATGCCTGAGGACTGGAGAAAAGCCAATGACATTCCAGTCTTCCAAAAGGGCAAGAAGGAGGACCCAGGAAACTACAGGCTGGTCAACCCTTACTTCATCCCAGAAATTCAGTGGACCAGTTCATTTTGGATGTCATCTCTGAGCATGTGGAAGAAGGTGAAGTATGTTAAATGAAGTAGATTGTAAAAACAGTTCCTATTGTCTTCTTTAAGCTCTTCCCTTTTCTCTTGATGGAAGTTTATGGTTTTTTCTTATCTATGGTTCTGCAGTCACTTTTCAGGCTACGGATTACTTTGGATAACAATATTTTATGAGGCATGGTGTCAGAGATTTAATTAGAAATCAGACCTTCACTGCTTTTCTTTCATCCATTCAATTTACATGCAGTAAAATGTTACCATCTTTATCTATCAAGAGGCTATCTTCAAAATCTTCCTGCTGCTCTGGATCTTCATGTTCCAGAGACTCAGATTCCACCCCTACTCTGTTTCTGGTGAGGAAAGCACTGGTTCTGGAGCACACAGAAAAACAAACAGACAAGTTGACAAACAAAACAAATTAATCAGAAAGTCAAAATATTTCTGACTCACTTTTACTTTTGAGTAAAGGAAATATTTTGTTCCTCTCCCAGAGCCAGGTTTTCTATGTGGCAGGTAATGAAACAATGCAGAAAAGGGATTTTTTTTTTTTTGCTGTTTGGCTTTTTTTTCACTTGTGTCTGTCTTCTTACATGGAGTTGACTTGAGAAATAAGAGAGGACTTGCTCTGGGATGGCTGAGTAAGCTAATTCACAGTGAGCTCTTTTCTCTCAATATTTTCCCAGTACTGTTCAGGGATATAGAGAGAATCTTCAGAAAACATTTTTTTTCCTTCTGAATAGATTTCTTTTTCTCTATAGTGTTTAGGCAATTACCCAGATTTCCATGTCTCACCAAAAATAATTGCCTGTGGCAAAGTAAATGAATTTCCTAATTGCCTTCCTAACAGTTGGCCTGAACAATTTGAAAATTTTCCACTTTTCCCACTTTCTTTTGTCTAGTGTTTGTCAATGCATATTTGAAAATGTCATCATTTGCTAGTTATATAAGCTTCATTTTGTATGCCTCTTGCTTAACAAAGGTCTTTCAAAGGATAACTGAACATCAATAATTTTTAGCCATTTCTAAAGTCTTCTCCCCAATTTTCTAAACTATATATTTTTTCCATGCCTTTTTTTCATCAAAAAAGATTAAATCCTTTTCATTTCCTTAACTACTTTGGAATATCAGAAGAAACATAGATTAATTTTTATTTCCTCTATTTTCCTTTCCCAAAGTTCATTTTTTTATTATGTATTCCTCATACATTTTGCTTAATTCCTTTTTTCCAATTTTGCATTCTGGAAAAAAAAAGTTTCATACAATTGACAGATCCTTTTAAAAATGATAAGTATGAACATTTCTTCTTCCTTGCATTCTAAATCTAATTATAAATCTAAATATTAAATTAAATAATAATTATTATGTTTCTTAATTAAACTATACTTTAAATGAGCTGCTCTGAAAAATATCAGGGCATCCTAATGAACACCAAGTCACAGCATATAGTTATAGAATCATAGAATATTACTGGCTTGGAATGGAGTTTAATCATTGTCTAGTGCCAACCACCCCTGCTGTGGGACACCTTCCACCAGGTTCCTCAAGGCCTCATCCAACCTGGCTTTGAACAATATCAGGGCTAGGGTACCCACGACCTCCCTGGGAAACCCATTCCAGTGTTTTACCAGCCTTAGTAAAAAGCTTCTTCCTAATATCTATCATAAATTTCCACTTTTTCAATTTGTATCCATTGCTCTTGCTCTTATTATTGCAATTCCTAACCAAGGGTCCCTCTCTGGCTCCCCTGTAGGCCCCCTTCAGATACTGGAATGTTGTTATAAGGTCTCCATGCAACCTTCTCTTCGTCAGCCTGAACAGCCCCAGCTTGCTCAGCCTGTCTTCATAGGTGAGATGCTTCAGTCCTCTTACCAACTTCATGGCCCTCCTCTGGGCTTGCTTCAACAATTTCATGTCCTTCTTACGTTGCGGATACCAGAATTGAATGAAGTACTGAAGGTGGGGTCTCACAAGAGTAGAGTAGAGGGGAAGAATCACTTCCTTTGCCCTGCTGGCCCCGTTTCTTACGATGCAGCCCAGGATTCAATTGGCTTGCTGGGCTGTGAGTGCTTATTGCTGGTTCATTTTGAGTTTTTCATCGACCATCATCCATAAGTCCTTCTCCACAGGGCTGCTCTCAATCACTTCTCTGTCCAACCTGTAGGGGTGTCTGGGATTGCCATGACCCAACTGCAGGACCCTGCACTTTCTTGAACTACATGAGGTTAGCATGAGCCCACCTCTCAAGCCTGTCAAGGTTCCTCTGGATGGCTTCCCCTCCCACACAGCCTGGTACTGCCAGCAAATTTGCTGAGAGTCCACTCAATAGTGCACCTGCAGGTTGTAGTTGGACAATACTAGTAGTCTGTAGTTGTGCAGGTTGTAGCTTTTCTCTTTCCTTCACTAGAGGAAAACCACAGGCCATGTTCATGTACTCATGTCTTAGCTGCATAAGATTCTTAATGAAGAAAAAGAATTTAGAAGGGAGTAAATGCTGAATAAAGATTTAGACATGTAGACAGAGATTTCCTAATTTTTCCATTATGTGATTTCTGAGCTGTGTTACCCTCTATGCCTTAAGAAACCCTTGGCTTAATACTAATTGGAATTGAGAATTACTCAACATTGGTAACCATTCTTATATTCTCTCTCTTTGTTGTACTTCTATAAAGACCTAAAGAAAGATTTAAGATTAATTCTCCTTTATTTAGTTCATCTATTTTAACAAAGTGATTGTTAGCCTCATTCCAAGTATGTTTAAAGTCAAATAATTTCTGTGAGCTATAGTTGTCAGTTTTTCCCTCTCTCTCCGTATCTCTGAGGAACCTGTATTTAATGGATGTGCTTTTCCTCATTTCTGTCTCAAATAAAATATATTTCACAACAATGTTCTCCATTATGCAACTCTAATTCACTAATATTATACCTATGTTAAATTCAAATTTCTGGTGTCCTATTTGACTTCTAGGTAAAAATTTTAATGTATGGTATCATATTCCTTTTACAGTAACCACACTTACAAGCGTCAGTTAATTTTGTTAGTACTAATAGATAGCTAGGTATTGATCATGCCTATTTATCTGTACTAATACCTGTAGATAAATTATATCAACTGTATCCCCATTTTTGGGGGTTTTTTTGTGCTCATTTTAAAACTCTGACTATATTTAAATAAAATAATTCTCCTCTTACTCATTCCTTCCTATTTCGTAAATAGTTCATCCTCTGTCTTATTTTAAACTTACATGCCAGGCCATACATGAAATTGTAAAACTGATTTACTATAAAGCAGTGCATGCACTATAGAAACTTAAGAATAGAGTGACTGCATGAAGAAGATTCATCTCAGAATGGCTAAAGATAAGAAAAGACATAAAGGCAGTTTATACTGCTTATTATATCTGAAAGGGACCGGAGACCAAGAAGGTGAATCACATGCTAACAATAGGGAACTTACCTAGTCTTGCCCTCAAGGTGGCAAACCACCTTATCACTAGAGAAGGAAACGATCCTAAAGAAAAAAAATAATAAGGAAAAAATATAAGTAGAATAGCAAAGATATGATCTTGCTTTCAGTACCAGATGTGGAGTCTGTGAGAGTTTCTAAGATGCTGAATTCTCTTTAATAATCATTAAAAGGTAGACTAACATTGAGCAGGTGGTGAAGGTTATCTGTGTTACATTGACAATGTCTGGAGCAAAGGATCTCAAAAAATTCGCAAGTTACCATGAAATCCTAACAGCAATTTAGTTAAATAAAATATAAAAGAAAAAGCCCAACCCTTACCTCTCTGGAAAAACTTGGCACTTGATTATAGTCAGTAGTTTTCTGCCTAAACTGCCTAGAGTCAGAGAGAAGGCAAAATGTTTACCATAAAGCGCTTAAAAGCTGGAGATTATTTTAAAAACTATATTGTTAAAAGACCAGAAGAGGGGTTTATGTTATGGTTGGTCAAACAAACAAACAAACAAAACCATACAAACCAAACAAACAGAAAAAACCTCAACAAAAAAAACAAAACCAGAAAGTTATATATCAGCCTTAGGAAGTTAACAGTAAAGGTAAATAGCACAAACCTTTTATTTCAATAAAATATATAGACATTATTCACAGAATTGGTTCTGCTAAGATAAATCAATACTGAAATACTGCACTTTTAGAAAACATCAATCAGCGTGAAGATACACAGAATTTTCTTTTTAAAATGAAATATATAGTTGAAAGATCTAAGCATCAGAAAATGTAGAAATAATTTAAATAATTAAAAAGCAGGCTATTATAAGACATGCTATATTGGAAGGAAACAGACTGTCCATCAGAAGTGTATATAGATATAAAATATCTCAGGATGCATGACATATATATGACTGTGATGTGTCCATCATAGAGGTCACATGATCTTAGCAAGCTTTACAAGGCATGTTAAGATGAGAAAGGATCATCAGTCATCAATCCTGATTTCCTGCATGATAAAGGGCTTAGCATTTTCAAAGTGCATACATAATTTAGAAACATATAGACTGTGGGGTTCTCGTTAGATGCCTGACTCCTACTGATTCCACATTTGATAAATGACATTGAGTACCTTAAATCTCCAAGGTCCAGATCCTCAAAGGCACTTTGGAAGCTAATTCCCCCTACAATCAAAGAAAATCAAATGCCTAAATGTCTTCGAGGACCTGGGCCTAACCCATTTTTGAAAAATTTGCCCTTTATGTCTCTCTTGATAAAGATAGGTGTAGTTAGCTGAGGGGCCATTTTCATTTTCCTTTATAAGGAGGTGATAATGCAGGCACTTGTCTTTAAGCATTCATCCAGGAAGTGGATCAGAATCAGCCCTCTCCTCAGTCTGAGGATATTCTCATTACATATTCTGCCTCCCAAGAGGATGCCCTAAGCAGTACTCTCAGCTAAGCTATATTCTACACTATTCAGGAGAAGATGCATTATATACTGATTTTTACATGGATGCCCTATCATGAAGAATAGAGAATTCAAGATTCACTGGGCCAGAGAGGGAAAAACAAGCAGAAACATGGCACACATCTGTAGAAAGAGAGATAACATGGATCCTGACCCTTGCTTGAGTTCATTCCTCATCTATGCTAGTGATGTATTATGGCAAATATGGCTGTGAATGTGTGAGCAGGGCTCCTACCTGTCAGGGTAGTACCTTAGCCATTGGCTGCTTTATGAAAGAGAATTATCACCAGCACTAGCACTGGCATAGTCACAGGGCCTTTCTCCTGTTTTCATATGTGCAGATCCTGCTCTTTCTCTCAAAGTTGGAACACTTCTTTGTAAGAGGTGAGAACAGCCCATGGATTCCAAGCAGGACATCTGAGCAAGGCTCCTAATCCTTGAGTACAGGCACAAATGCGGGTGTTTTTTAAGAGGGTGTTTTTCATTGACATTTTCTGCTTTCAGCTGTTCTTAACTCCAGATGTCTCCTTGTTAAATTAGCCCAACTTTCTGATTCCCATTCTGAAGAAATGTACCAACAGAGCCAAACACAGAATCCTGGGCTCCATTCTGCAAGGCACTGTGTGGGCATGGCTGGTATTGAACCATAAATACACCTTGTCTCTCATGTAAAGCATTTCCCTCTGTGATCAGGAGAAACAAGAAAAAAGCAAACAACCTACATAATGTTCCAATTAATAAAAATCTAGATGGGAAACTCCTGTACTCTTGTCCTTCTGCCAGAATAGCACTAACGTACTCTGTTTAGAAAAATCAACAGTAGGCTTTAGGCAAGACATATAAGAAGGCCACAATAGGTCTGACCCTACAGTTATCCTATGATTTATAGTCTTCTTACAGCAATGTACTGTATTTGACACTGGCTAAGGGGTTAATCAGTTCTGAGCATTGGCTTGGTAATAGGGTCCTGCCCTCAGGGTCTATTCAATCAATCAGAGTTGTCCAATGCTGTAATGCCTCAGTTCTGTGTGTAGGCAGATGAGTGTGCTGTCATTCAGAATCCTGGAGGTATATGGGCTTTGAGAAGCTTAGTGGAAATTCCACCTACACCAGGGCTGTCAAGCTCACTCCATGGAGAGCACTGACTATAAGAAGTGAGGTGACCATGTTGAAAAAGGGGTCACTAACTTCTCTGAGGGCAGCCTGAAGCCTTGGACCTGCTGAGAATAGGAAGCTACAGCCGTTTTGAAGAAGGAAAAGGCTTGGCCTCATCCTCTTTAGAAGGAATTGTTCTTCAGGCCTTGTTGCAAAAGAAATTTTTCATCTGGAGCCATACAAAGGAATATTGGTATTAAGTTGAATACATTTCTTCCCAAAAATACCCAAAAAGTCCTGAAGGCATGAGCTCAGGAGGAAAAGGAATCTGGAGAGCACATGGGGGACTAATGAAAATATGCATATGCTTAAAGGGACATTGTGTCAGAACCTGGAAAAACTCAGTTAGGTGTTTCTGTTGTTCTGCTGTACAATATGGCATCCAGCTTGTAAAAGATGTCTCAACCTATCAGTTTAGTGCTTATGTGAAACATTTTAAATAGTTCCTAAAACAGCTAGGGCTGGACCATTGAACATAACTAGATTGTGTTGCTTAGCTACATTACCCTCATGTGCTGTTGCTGCAGGAACTGGTATACATCAAGCTCTCCAGATGAGTGGTCTACCTGGGTTTGCAGATGCCTTTTACCCTGAATTTAAGGGGAATTTGAAGCAATATCAGGCATTTGCAGTGCTGGTGGTCCTGCCATCAGCTACCTCCTCCAGGTGACCTTTCAGAATAGCTAGTACTCATAAGATGAGTACCCCCAAAAGACACACATGCTTATAAAACTTACTGCACTTATAATACAGCACATTCAGACAGTGCTTACGTTGTCCAAAACAGCTTGGCTACCGTGGAGAGGCAAGGTGTTTCAGATGTACTAGTGAGGGTCTGAGCTCCTGCAAAGCATGGAGGGAGGGCACTTTGCTCAAACCTTTTGTGAATAACCATTCATAAGGATAGCTGAAGGAAAATAATAGCTCTCTAAAGACAGTGTTCTTTATTTATCCTAATTATAGTTCTGTATGAGATTACCCAGAAGTATGTATCAGAGGAAAACTAAAGAAGCTTTCTGCAGTAATAGTACATATGTGTGAGGTCAAGAGTTTTTCAAAAATATTCTGAAATATTCTCTGAGCAGGGGAGGAGTGGAAATGTGATCCTTCTCTCTGGGTGGTAAATAGGAGGTGTAGGAAATTGTGTGTGTGCCTATGGGGGAAGGGAGGAATAAACGTTTCTGTTTAGACCTCAGCAGTGCTTTCAGCAGCCAGTATTTCAAAATATAAACGGAAACACATTGGTCATAACTGCATGTGCTCTTTCTTTTCAGTGACAAAAGATGACATCATTTACTTAGGTCAAAGTAGTGATGATGATAGAAAAGCTAATCTCAATACATTCAGCAAGGGTTTTATCATTGGTTTCAATGGAGATAGGTAGAAAATCCATCATCATACCATCCAAAATTAGTAGTTAACAAAATGTACACATATGTAAAATGTGCATATTTCAGAGATGGATCAATATAACTTTAAAAATATAGACCTACAGAAAGTGCATTTACTTTTGTCCTGAATAAGCTTTAAACAATATGATTATTACTTAACATCTAAAATATCTCTGCATATGAATGATTAGACAGAATGCATTTCTTACATCTTTTTTTCTGTTGATATTTGCTTGGGTATAGCACTTTTTTTTCTTTCTCAAACCAGATATTTGTATCAATAACAGTAATTTTTATATATGGAAATAGAGCTGTGGCTGTCTGTGGAGACATGATCCTTTTTTTTGTGTCTGGGTTGCAACTTGGCCTCACCTCTAAGAAAAATAAATTGTAATATGAAGAGAGTAAAAATTTACCTGTATTTTCCTGTTATAGGTCATTTCTACTGAAACTTCCAAATTACATTTAAAATAGTGTTATCGTGTATTTATTTGGAGCAGGGGTGGGGAAGTTTGTGGGTTTGTTTTGTTTTGTTGTCACTGATGTGCCATGGAAATTATTGAAAACATCACCATGAGGACAGTATCAGCCATTAGTTACCTCTGATGTGGCATTCAGCAAACCCAAGGAAAGCCTTAGTTTTCTTTAAGCACCTGATTTTGTAAACAGTTACACAGCATAGTTCATTAGACAAAACAGGTCAAGACACAAGCTTTTCCTCTGCTACATAAATGTAGAATGTCTATTTTGTCCTCTCTAATGTCTGTTTATTCTCACCCCTGCACCTGCATACACTTCCTCTTGGGTTTGTAGACTGATCATCTCCAAGCACATCTATAATATGTAGGATAAAACACTTCCAAAGGATGTACAGCCATAGTTATAGCTACTCCTTTTTAAAATGTTTCTTCAAAATATAAGAACAATCTAACATATTAAGTATATAAAAAAAATTAAAGAATTTTTGTTTTTCTTTTTTTCTTTCTCTCTTTCTTTCTTTTTCTTTCTTTTTCTTTCTTTCTTTCTTTCTTTCTTTTTCTTTCTTTCTTTCTTTCTTTCTTTCTTTCTTTCTTTCTTTCTTTCTTTCTTTCTTTCTCTCTCTCTCTTTCTTTCTCTCTTTCTCTCTTGCTTTCTAAATATTTTTATATTATTTATGAATGTTTCAATGTTTTTGGTTTTTTTCAAATGCTGTTCACTCTATTTACCACTGGAGGACAGGTGAGGTCAGCTAAACATCCATTACCAGTTCAGACTTGCTGGGCACAACAAAGTCACATTAGGTAAGGAAGAAACATTTGGCAACATTTCTGTTGTTTTAATATTTTCAAAGCTGGTAATGTTAAATGTGACCCGTGCAATTCTGAAATAATTTCAATGGTTTCTTTCTAATATAAGAGGTAAGAGAAAAACAGCAATATACCAATGTCATTGCTTCCAGTTCAAGCACAAGATAATTCAGTCTTTGTTGAAAGACAGGAATAACAATGGTTTTTGTGAATAAAATGGCTATTATTATTATTATTAACATTGAAATATTTAAATCATTCTGAGAATCTCCTCATCATATGAGAAGAAATGAGCTGGGGAAAAAATCACTAAATGTAAAAAGCACAATTTCTGGACAATGCCATGCAGGTTTTTTTTAATGTTCAGAAGTAATCTGCAATATACATGACCAAACAGATATGTAATGAAGGTACCATTTTTAACAGGATGCCTTTGACATCTCTTTCTTTGACATCAGCATTGTAATCAGCCACCAATGCTGCCATTTCAGCAGACAGTACAAAATTACCAGTCAAGAGAGAACAAAAGGAGGCAGTTGATCTTTTTATAATGCTTTTAAATGTTACAATTCACAAATGAATGCTCATGCAGTGCATCATGTAGTACTGCACAGTGCTGTGAAGCTTCATTAACAAATAAAATATTTTTCAGCTAACTGCTCTTGAAGGTAGCATCGTTTATAAACTGGCCATGGTCTGACTATGATGACAAGTCCTGGAGAAAAATGTCTTCTCTACCTAAATCAGTTTGCTTTTGTTTTGGTTTCCAGTGTAAATAAATATTTTAAATTCAAAGCTGCAATATGTGGGGTTTGTTCTATCACAAAACATTTCTGTGCAAAAAGTTCTAACAGCTTCCTCTTCACCATGCATCTGGGTGTGAGAATATTGTGCATATGATGCTGGAGTTTAATAAAAAAACATCTATCACCACAACAAACATGTATCTGTAAGAAAAACTCTGCACCAGTACTTAATATTTTGTATCCAAATGTAAATGTAGATTTTTCTGCTTTAGGTGAGAAGAAAGTGAATCAAATAAAAAACCGAAAATACTCATGACCCAAGAGTTTCAAAAACAAACAACAATACAAATACTTGGTATTTTGTTCATTCAAATTGCTATAATATAGAGGGAAATGAATTTCAGGAAGTACTGAGAGCTGTCTGCTGTACACAGAGTATTTTAATTGCAGCATGTTTCAGTAACACATGCTATGTTCCATACAGAAACCATTCCAACCGTTAAGACATTGCAAATACGCTGCTGTCTTGGCCTTATTGGTCAGAGTCATCATTGATGTCCTGAGTCACCACAGCCGTATAAAAATCTGATAAGTGAAACTGGCCAGTAATTTCATCAAGTGTATTCTGGCCCACAGCTAAAGTGAGAGGCAAAATCCAAAAGGTCTGTGTGAACTTGACCTTGCAAACATTCTTAAATCAAAATCTAGAGATCAATTTAATCCTAAAGGACACATATCAGTCAGACCTCTGAGAGTTTCTCAAATGCCAGTAAGACCTTAAGCCCTTCTTGCCCTTGTTGCAACACCTTGTGCTTCAGAAAAAGGCGGAAAATATAAACCCCACAAACCGTAATGAATGTCATAAAGGTAGAAAAAATTCTTTCTGCCTGCTGCTGGAAGATCTGAAATATGTTACAAAAATGGCATGAAATCCTCCTTCCATTCCTCTTTAAATAACAACTAATTAACACTCAAAGATTTCTGAAAGGGAATGTTAGGGAGCCTGCCACACTGCTCACTGTTTACAGGCTGGAGTCCAGGTCCTGAGACTGGAGCATGCTAGGTCTCTCCTTCGGGGCTGAGGGCTGCTGAATTGAGCTCCTTGCCACTGAAGTGTACAGCACCAAGCACTGACAGGATACTGATACCTGATTTAATGTCAGCCAAAGGAACCTTCAGGGTCTGCTGGTGACATTGGCTGTATGTCACTGATTACAGTGGCAGCTTAGACACCCAGTGCACATACAGACTCTTGTGTGAAGATACTTAAATGCAGAATTCTTAGCTTTGAGTTTACTTTCATTTTTAGTTGAAAAGCTAGAAACTGGGACTAAAGAAGTAGTGACTTTTTTTCCCAAAAAAATGCACTGTTGATGACAGATGTATTTCATAATGTGTGACTTAAAGTCACTGAGCAAGGAGTGCAAATTAAGACACTGCAAATAAAACTGACCAAGTGAACATGCGTGTCACATAAGCAGTATCCATGTGAATAACTCCCAAAATCATAGCAGAGAAACTGCTCTCCTGCTTACCTAAAGGTTATGCCAGTCTCTAGCTACATTGCATATGAACTGCACTTCTTGTATCATTTTTCTCTCAGATATATAGTATATATATGTATATATATACCTTATGTTTTCATAATGTCCTGTGTTCTAATAACGCCTTTTAAGTGCCTGTGAAATGGTGGCTGAAGCATAGTCTGATAAGGAGGGTAAGAAAGTGATTGTATTGGCCATAAACAGCAGGACACAATCCTGCATCCTGATATGGACTGCCACAGCATGTCTGCACCGTGGCCAGCTTTTCCTTAGGAACACACTTAAGTGTTGCTCTTTTTTGTTGAATTTGCAGTTTTCACAGACTGGGACTGACCAATGAAGCTGACAAGCAAGATATCCAATGAGGACATGGTCCTGCTGCCAAAATAACAGGACAAAGAAAATATATAAGTAAATGGTTTGCTGATCTTTTTCCTGCTTTAAGATTTACTTATGAACTTTGTTGGATGAGTCTTCACTAAACTTACAATACCAAGTAGAAAAATAAAGCTGCTCACAGCTACTCAAGAAGCTGAACAAGCGCAAGTGGAAAAGGCCAAAACTCTAACATCAGCATTTAGAAAGCTAACTATTATTACCTTTAACACTGCTGAAAAATTCATTCCAGACTTGTATCTGGATTCTTACTCATACAAGAAAAATGATTACATTAAGTTTTCTTAATATTGCGGTCTTTGTGTAAACGAAATATGATGTTAAAATGTCACCTATTTGGAAAAAAATGACTTAGTGTATGTTAGACAAGCATATTGACAGAATGATATTTCCTGCCTGAAATCAAAAAGGGATCTATGTTCCCAAGGGGATTTATAAAGCAACTGGAAGAAAATAAATAGTCAATTGTTAGTTAGGGAGTATGTGAGTGAACTATTCAATAAGGTTTTTCTTATTTTATTATTTTTAGGTGAACTATTTTCAATGATAAAACTTCATTTAAGGAGTTGATTGGAAAGAAGAAGTGAGACATTAGTTTGTGTATGAGGTTATTTCTACCTTTTTGAGTGATTTCTTTTCATTTATTTATTTATTTGCTCTTTCCAAAATTTCCAACACGATTGAATTTTTGTTCAAGAGCTGGAATAGTGCTAAGAAAACTGAAGATTGGGGCTGCTTACCATGCAGTAATCCTTGCTTTCCTGCAGGAATTGGATGGTTTCCTCTGAAGTTCAGACAATATTTCCTACCTCTGAATACTACCTAGGCTAGTTGCATTTCACTTATGAAGGCAATTAAGATTTCTATTAAATGTTCATATAAAATACATCAGGTGTACAAAGCTCTAGAGCCCTCTAGTGCCTGTCACTCTGCTTCCTGTGTATCTCCTGAGGAGTAATTCTATTGATTTTAATGGAGAGATTAATTCAGCCTGCCCATGCACAACTGTGTGCTGCTGCTGCCATCTAAGCTGGTACCACACACAACAAGAAAAGCCAATATGAACCTGGAAAGACAGGGTAAGGCTGCAACTGCTGGAGCTTTGGGATGCTGTGATGGCTGGGGAAGAACAAAATGGATTCTGTAAATTGCATATTGTTTTATATGTGTAGAGGTTATTGACATAGGGCTTTGCAAGGTTGTTTGCTCAGGAGTTTGAATGAGTCTAATTTGAAATACAACAAAATTTGAAACAAAAATTGAAAAGGATGTGTTCAGTGAGATTTGAAAAAAAAAGGGAAAAAAAGCGGGAGGTTTGGATGAGAATATTATATATACTGCAAGATGCATTTCCTGGTGAGCAAGAAGAAAACCTTAATTCTGGAATATGCTATTGACCACAGAAGTGGTAGATCCTAATTACCTGCAGATTGCATTGTCCAGTTTGAAACAAAAGAAATTCACTTTTGAAACATTGCACATCTAGGAAGCAATGCATAAGCAAAGTGGAAGACCATCACCATTTTTGGTCTACCAACCCCTGACTAGACCCCAGACTCACAAAGAAACCTAAAGAGTTGATTCATCTCTCTAAGTCCTTAAAATGTTCCCAAGGGGCTGTTAGACAACACTGGACAATGGAAAAGCAAACCACTTCCCTGGTCAGAAGCTCTCCTCCAACACATTGCCCATGCTCATGGAATCAAGATGGATAGAGCCTTCACTGGAAGTATCAATCTTGCATTATTCAAGTACAGACATGTACATGCACACTCCAGCAGAATTTTTCAATGTACAGTTAAACAAGACCATGCATTATGCTTTGCCAATAGGAAATCACAAATTGTGCATGCATATTTATAATATTCATATTCTTACCTAGAAAATAATGGGCTCCATTTGCTCTTAACATATGAGTTTAGGGGAATTCATTTATAAGGAAGCTCAAAAAGCAAAACTGTGGTTAGCATCTATGCAATCCTAAAGCTACCTTCTTGCTGTTAAGTCTTTGTATTTATACTGTAGTCATATATGTATTTATAACATGGAGAAATGCCAGTCATTTCGACCTAATTTCACTGGTCAAATTAAAAGACAGTATCTTTTAGAGGACTAGGAACACAAGATACCCGCATTTCTGATTACAATGTGAGGGGAATGACTCTCAGGGGAATCATCAGCAGTACTTACAGCAGCCGTACCCATCCTTTCAGAAGTGGAGGGGAGGCAGATAGACTTTTATGGAAACACTCAAGATCTTTCATATGCCAAAACCCTTCTCTCCTACATTATGACACTCAAACAAAAAGAAAAGGGTTTGTTTTGTTGTGTGACCACAACATATTTTGGAGGTAGAGAAGGTTACACATCAGCTCTTGTTCATGTATTGCTTATGACATAAAATGGAACACCTGCATTTTGAAAACGTGTGAACGTATATCATAAGAGTGGAAGAGATGTCCTGAATCACTCTCATGAGTTATAGCCAACCACCATAAAATAGGGTGTTCTTGGTACAGGATGTCCATAATCCAACTGTTGCAACACAGGAAGAAGATTAAAGAGGAGACAAAGGGGGATCTTATCATTAAGTCATTGATTGGTGTTTTGGAGACTTGACTTTAAACCTTGAAATGCACTGAAAAAAGTAGATTGGCTTACAAGCATATAACACGAAATAGTAAGATAAAATTAAGGAAGAATCAGGGCGAAGGAGAACAACAAAAAAAATCCTGGAATAAACTAGAAATGACTTAAGAAAAAAACTGGGAAAAATGGAAGACAGGACACAAGATGGGTATGAATAACCTGGGCAGTGGTGACTATGGCCTGGGAAACTGTTTGCTATCAGCCTGTACCACAGATCCCTACATGTAGAAGGTGGAAATAATGAGCAGGAAATGAGAGACTTGGAGCCATGCATTAAGCCAAATAATGAAAATACTTCTCTATCACTCTGGAAACATAATTTTAGAGTATTTTTCACCATGGTAATCACTCAACAAAAGGCTTTTGACATAATAATGTTCAGTGCTGCAATGCTTAAAAGTCATGCACTCAGCATATTCAAAAAATGGAATTCATAAAGCTGAGTCAGAGATCCAACTTTGTCCCGCATTGTCTGGAGGAAAAATTAAGCCTGTAGACTGGGATTTAAGGCAGAGAGCATGTGGAACATGAAGATGCATTATCTCACTCTATCAGAGAATTTCAGTGTGCCTAAAATGCCTTGCCTGCATTTAAACACCTGTTTCATGGTCTCTGTTCAGATTTCCAGGTTCCGAGGACCTGACATAATTTCCTGCTTTTAGACAGCAGTTTGCTCCCGGGGTAGTTTAAGCATTTGGCCTTTGACAAAAATGAGAAAAAAGAGACTGTGCAGGACTTGACCCTGTATGACCCTTTCTGGCCAAATGCCCAAACAACTATTTACAGGGCAAGGCTCCTACTATCTGGTCTGATCGTCTTTCCCTTTCTGGTTGTAATGTATCCCAGTGATAATAGGAAGAGAAGCTAAGCCATGGCCAAATCACTCCAGGGACTGTCGGTACAGATGCCCTCCTAGAACACAAAAGCTGGATGTGAAAATCCTCTTACAGTGAGGAGCTAGATCAAAGAGGTCCTTTGGCAAACAGCTGAATTATTAGGCTCTCATGCAAATGCCGCCAGAAGCATCAACTTCCCCTTGCACCCATGCAGTCAGATATGATCTCAGGCATTCTAATTACCTGTTCATCTCCAGGGTCTGACATACACTGCTGCCTAACAAGGCGTATACCTAGAGTGTCTCATACACCCCAGGACATAAGAATAAGATTTTCCTAAACTTAAACTCTCAATTCTGGCTAAAAAGTGTTGGGATTGTGTGATTAAGTGGACCCTGGCAGTCTGACTGTACATCTTATAAAAACACATGTGAACATGTCTATGAGTGCTTTATCCTACTGTGGATAACAAAAAGTTGCATAGGCAGCCTAAACTGCACTTTTAGCTTTTGATTACTTGTCTCTTCTACTGCAAAAAAAGAATATAATCTGATGCTTCTGGGCAGTAGGCTAGGAGCTGAAAATGTAGCAGCATTAATATCAAAGGGATATAAGAATAATTTAAAACAGTACCTGTGCAATGAGAATTAATAAAATGAAATATAGAAACAGAAAGATTAAGTGAAAAAAGCACCCTGAGCATTAGAACTATTGGACTGGTGACTAATTTCCCATGGGAAGTAATGGAAAGTATTGGGAAGGTGGGTTTTTTGCATTTTTATACAAAGTCCAGTCAAATGCAAATGTTCTATCTCAAATGTCTGAGATTAAAGAAGAAAATGTACTACTTTTCCACATATGCATCGACTTTCTGTTTCAGTGTTTTGAGTAATAACTCAACTCACTTAGCTTATTTATAGTGACATAAATCTGTAGGAAATGTATTGACTTAAAAAAATTCAGTACCCTATTTTGCAGGGTGCTGAGACCTCCTCCCCAGCTCTAAGTTTGTACACATAGATTGGAAAAATACAGAAGGTTTTCTGGTTTTCACTGCACTTAGTATTACAGTTCAAAGGTGATTCGGTGCACAATTGTGTAATACTAAAATTGATTTCTTGGCTCAGTGAAAGCAAAAATTACATGGAAATACTACAAATGAAACCCAAGTCAAGACCATTTCTCTATTTGAGACACAAGTTAATTAGCAGATACTATGTTTTCTACAGTTTTCGGCAAATAAGAAAAAAGTTGCCAGGTAATTAAGTTCAAAAATAGAACAGAATTAGTGATATACAGGGCTATACATAAGGAGTTTGAGAAAGTTCCAGAATTTTCCAATGAAAATTGTAGAACTCTCCACCAAATATCAACTTCTTTCAGATTAATTCTTCCAAGGAAAATATTGATTAGCAATCATTCCTGTTGTGTTAAATATTTATCAACATTTTGGGGTTGATTGTGTATCTAATGAGAGCCAAATCTCAGCTGAAAAGTATATTTTCTGTACATCCATGGATTATTTGAGTTCAAATATTTTTCCATTAAAGGAAAATTTTACTGTTTGGGAAAACAAAGGAGTTGTTGATTCTTCTCCATTTTTTATTTATTTAAAAGAAATGTTGCATGTGGTAGCCAAAACTTGGGTGTGGAGATAGAGAAGCCTCTGTTGAACTTCTTTCTTGAGACAGGAGGCATTAGAAATCCTCATTGATGTATATCAAGTGCCAATTAGTGCTGACCGAGTACACTGTTATATTGGGTCCATTTTGACATTTACCTAGATCTTCTGTTTGTGAAGAATGGCAAAATTAGCTTAAAGACCTGACTTTATTTAAAGCCTTTGGATTCTGGAGTTGAAGTAAAAATGGTAAGACTTATAAAAGGAAAGATTTGTTTTGGAATGAAAAGGTTTCAAATTTGAGTGCATTCACACAGTTGACAGTCAAATAATGACCTAAGCAAGCTTGTGGTAAGCTAGAAGACCTCTTAGAGTTTTCAGCCACTTATTTAAATTTTATATTTCATATCTGAAACACTTTTAACTAGAACAAGTATTTGTGGGAAAGAATAGGTTAAATTCTTCTCAGGTACATACAGTCATGATTAAAGTAATTAAACTGATTCAAATCTGACTCAAAACATTGAATGTACCAAGCTTTTGAGCACAGTGGCTGTGCTATAAACCCAACATTTTTCAATACAGTTACTAAAGACACAAAAAATAGAACCCATCTTTCCAGTCTGTTGATGTTTGGGTTTTAAGCAAGCCCTTGAAAGTCAGAATACTGGCATAAGATTTAGCTTCTCTACATAATGTATACATTGGACATAATTTTGTTGTCATTTCATTCAAGTGTGCACAATTGCATGCAACAGCATTGCATATACATATTTGACAAAAGAAATTGGGACATATAATCAACAGGACACGTAAATCGTTTGAAAGTCCCTTAACTTTTCATATTTTACCCTCTATTTTATATTGAAAAGCAGTGAGGGACTGGCTGGCACCATCTCAGCGTACATTGTGGTTTGTTTCCTCATTATGGAAATTTGTGGTTAACTTTGCATTTTGTTTTTTCTTTTCAACATTGTTTCATTGTTCTCTCCCCTTATGCTTAGAAGTATCTTGTTCAAAAAAGAAAAGATACTATTTCCCTGTAGAAATAAACCCAGGCCGACTCATGAAGAGAACTATTCATAATATAGGGTTAGAATTAATCTAAAAAATGCCCATCTGTGTTACAGAAAAGACCTCTGATTCATGAAACTGTACTGAATGCCAGTTCAGCTTTCTGAAATAGCTAATGTTTTACTGCTACAAAGTCTAGACAAACATTTGCTCCCTCTAAGCATTAGTGCAGATCCTCAGAGGGACAGTCATATCATGGCAGCTAATTTAGATACTTACTGTTCTGTTTATCATTTTCCAAAGGTGGACGATCTAGTCAATGGGAAAAAACAGAGCCCTACAAGGTCTAAAGTCAAATAACTATAGGGCTGTGTATCTTTCTCTTCTTCTTGTTTGAGGAGTAGTTAACGACACTGTTAGGGATGCTTGGAAACTAAAGAGAAGAATCACACTGTTGTACTACAATAACATTATTCATTCAAGCTCCTCTGCCTCTTGTCCAAATAAGTGTTTCTTTCATTTCTCTTTTGCCATCATATCAGAAGGAAACTCAGAAAGATTCATGGAGGGCAAGTGCTATGTCATAAAGTGAAAGGAAACAGATGGTCACCCATGACCTGAACAGTAACATTGCAAATAAGCAGTCAGGGCTGAACATCTGCACTCCAGTTTCCATAAGCAATAGGAGAGACAGAGTTCTTTGCTCAGCTTCATCTGACAGTTTTTCATAGGTATTACTTTATATTTTATTCATTTCTAGACTAACATTTATTTATAGACTGGAAGGTAAATTTCAGCTTTAATTTTACAATTGTGTAACCCAACAAAGACTTGAATGTGGTTTTATGCAACATACAATAAAAGGCAGATTTTGGGTCTTCTGTGTGGGTGTGTGTGCACTTTTTTTGGAGCCTGTGTATAAATACACATGAAAATCCTCATGTAAACCACAAACTGAACCAGAATTTCAATTAAAAACAAAAAGGTCACAATGCAAACCAAAGTGTCTTATACTTGGTCAGTGGTGTATCCCAGAGACACTCTTAGTAGCACTGTTCTCCCATGAAGATAAGAGGTCTTCTAATATCATCAGAATCTTCATTATAGCCCTTTCCATTACTAATTCAGAATTTCTATGAGTCCTTTGCTTCATATCTCTAGCAAGGAATATGCTCTTCCTCAAAATGGTAAGTTATGCTGATTGACATATCAATTAACTTAAACAGCCTTAAACAGCAGAAATATATATCATAACAATGATTCATCTCCTTATAATGTCTCTTTTCAAACAGCAAGCATTTTGGTTCTTTCATTTGGGTTTTTGTTGGGTGAGTTTAGGGGGGGTGTTTGGTAAACAAAAAAGGCAAAAAGTTACACTAAGAATGAAGGTAAGTAACTAATCTGCAACAGAACCTGTCAAAATATTAATCAGCAATTGTTTCTAATTCATTGGTCTCATTTTCAATGTATTCCTTTGTACTCCGTAGTGTAACTGTACTCTAGTTATCAATGGTTCATTGTCAAAAGGGAAGAACATACTGTGTGAGTATCCATGGGAATCTGTTCCAGATCTGGTATCCATTGACCTGGATGAGAGAATAAAGAATGTACTTATTTAATGTGCAGATAATTACATTTTCAGATAACAAGATAGGGAGGACAGCCAGGAATTAAAACTCACCTTGAGAAACCAGAGGTGGAGGTCTGGCCTGAAAACGGGTCAATAATAACAGTGTCAGAAAGAATCAACTTCACAAACTGGCCCTGATGCTAGAACAATACTTAATCAGAAGTTCTACGGAAAAATAATACAGATTTTAAGGCTACCATAAGAATACTAAAAGGCCTGGCACTATGAGATTATGTACAAAGCAGCTGTCTTGTACTTCATGTAGACTCCAAACAAGTATTATATGTCCATATAGTCATTCTGTCTGCTGGCTGTTCATGCATGCTTAAAATAAATAAAAAAATAAGCACTGAGGCCTTGAGTGTGGGTAACACATTCAGTATGTGTCAACAGCATCATCCTGCTGCAAAAAATTATAAACACCATACTGGTAAATCTTAGCTAGTTCCCCTGCACTTGAAGGAAAGTGTGGGCCAAGCAGAAACTGGAAGACAATGAGAAGAATAATCATGTGTCTAGAAATAGTACCTTGGAGGAAAAAATGAATATGTTTAGTAGTTTGCACTGAAGAAGAGAAAATAAAAGTGAGAGTATGATAACATGGTCCCAAAAATATCAAAGATCAGGATAATCTGTTTTCTCAGCTTATGGTGGATTGCATTCAAAAGAAAAGAAGATATGGTTTAGGTACAAAGACAAAAAGCCTGTATGATGGTAAAAGAAAATGAGGCATTGCAAGAAATGGGCTGAGGAAGTTGTGGAAGCTTCATAACTGGAGGTCTTTAATATTGTATAAACAAGGAACCATCAGGAATGATGTAAGTGAAATTGATTATTTTTGAGTTTTTGTTGAGGTAATCTGACAAAGTACCGTAAAGGACTACAGTTTAGTGAAACAATCTTTGATTCCCACCATACTACCTAGGAAACATGCTTTAATAACTGACTGAGACAGTATCTAAAACCAAATTGTTGAAGATATATGTTTTTGATCCACAAAAAGAATTCAGACCTCCTCAATAATCCTTGTGGCTTTGTAGACCCAACCGGACTGTTGAATTTCAGCTCAACAGTAACTGTCAAGCTAAAACAGACATGTAAACACAGAATAGTCATGTAAATATTCCATTTTTCCTGCCATGCAGTGATATTCCCAAAAACCTAAATAAACTAGGTGGGTAGTTCTCATTTGCAGCCATAACTGAGATATTACGGTCAGTGAGCACACATAGTGATTTAAGTACTGATTGTCCAGTTTTTTAAGTGAGGCCCAGGTCATTGAAACTAAACTTTCTAAACCTGGCTGTATCTAAGCTCCAGACAAACCCATTTCCCTACTGTGTCTGCACTTTCTATTATGATCAAAGGAGAATGGCTTTAACTGAGAAAAAACGTATTTTAAAACACTGAGGCAAGGATTAAGTATGAAGACGATAGCACAGCAACAACAGATCATGGAGAATTAAACTGAAATGATATCAGCCGCAGTGTGACTTCATTCTGGTATGCTATTAGAAAATAGGTAGTTTTGCTTGAAGTGGCTAATAATGTTGGACAGTACCTTCCATAACCTCACTGGGAAATCTGGAAACTCTGCCCCAGGAAGTAACAAATCCCAGGTAACAGCATTTCTAAAGCAGTTGTTCAGGGAGATCTCAGGAGTCTGATGTGAACCACCAGTCTCCAGTCACTTGGAACTTGTACTCGTCACCATGACAAATGCTACAAGTTTCTGAACAATAATCCTTCCAGTTAGCACTCTGTATATTCTTGATCAGAATGAAAATGTATTTTAGTTTGACCTAGATAATTCTATACTACATCAGAACAAAGCTACCACACTTGAATAAAAAGGAATTATTTTTAATGAAGTATATAAATGAATAGGAACGGCTAAAGTGCTTGTATATTTTTGTGACAAAGGCCAATATAATATATTAGACAGAGAGATGTGCCAAATTTTACATGATCGGTTCCATCAGATTCATGAGTTTGGAATTTGCCTTTTCTTAATGCACAAACATCAGAAAGAGTAGAACATGTCAAAATTTACAAATGCAATTTATCTTACAAACAAACTGCAATTACACCAGACTGAACAAGATTAGCCTTGGAAGGAAGAAGAAATGGATGACAGCAGGGGAGGATTCATCTGATCAAATGTAGACTCCTACAGTGCAAATCTGATCTAGCCAGCTGGATTACCCTTCTTGCTAGTGGAGAAAAACAAGTACACATAGGGTGTTATTCCTCACATCTTATTTAGGATAGGTCAGATTAATTATGCCCCGCAGTGCCTTTGTCTTTCTTAAGACTGTAAATGGAGCCTAGGAAAAGTGGTTCAAATATAGACAGCTAGATTGCAGACTTCTAAAGCGATGTGAGATGAATTCCACTCTTAACAACCAACCGTAAGTTATGCAGAAAAAGGGAGCTAAAAAAAAAAACCCTAGTTAAGCAAGAAACCTCTTATTTTCTTGTAAAGTTTTACAAGGAAACATTTGTCAGGAACATAAACCTGCAAAAAGCAAAATATTTTTCCTGATAAGTTTTTAAAAAATAAAATTTGCAAAAAAACTATTTCAATTTAGTTTTCGTTCCTCTTCAGTTTTAAGCATTTATTAAGTTGTCTTTTCCTCTCTTTCTCCAAGTGGTTCCATTGGAGATAAAAAACCTGAAGATTTGGTACTAATGAGAGGCTAAAAGTACAGCTATAGACTCAACTCCATCATGGTGTGTGTCTTTGTTGACTTCAGTAGAATTTCGCAAAATGAATTTGACCTTGGATGTTTTCAATCAGTGTGTTCCAAATGAGAAAAAATTGTTGTTAGTAAAGACCAAAGAGGGAAATAAATCAAAGACACAAAAGGGCAGCCAGTCATCCAATTCTCTCTGATGCTCAGTGGGAATTGGGTGCTTAACAGCCCTTAGTATCCTTGAAAATCTCCTCTTGGGATTTGAAAATGAAAAGAGAAATGGGCGACCTTTTTTACCTTCCAAAAATTGCTCAGTGAGAAGTTAGGTCTTTCTGTTGTTTTGGGGTGAAGAAATGAAAGAGAGGCAGAAAGACTGAATAATTTTTTATAAATAATATTTTATCATAGTGGATCGCTCCAGTAGGAAAGTGGGGGGAAGGGATGTCATTTGTTTGTTTCAGTTTTCAAAATGTTTGTTTGAATCAGTTTGCTTTCCTTTGTGAAAAGGCAAGGTAATAAAAAAATCCATGTCTAGATCAAAATAGTTCCTGTTCTGAAGGGAACATGTAAGGTTCCTACAAGAATGATAGCCATAGCTCTTAAAAAAATAGAAGCATGGGAATCACATACTTTTGCAAGATTATATAGGTATTAATTAACTCAAAGAGCCAATCAGTCTAGAGAGCTGTCTCTCTCCCTTCTCATACATACATTAGATTCCCTGTCTTCTTTCATCAACCACATTGAAATTAAAACAACAAATGTATATCATTTTCCTTTGCACATGGTGTGGGAGGTAGGAGAGAAGAGTCATTAATATATATGGACAAAGTTTAAGATTAAAACATGAATCTCATTCCAGTTGTGACAATAAGTCAGGGTTGAAATGAATTCAGGTCTCTGGACCACTTTGCCTTAACCCAACCATCCATACGGCAAATTACCTGGAATGATTAGATTGCAGAATTGTACCCATGGGCCCCTTACCCATTAAGCAGGGGGTGCTAGAAACTCTGTCACTGCTTCAACAGAAATGAAAAGGGCAGCTAACATTATACAGGATGTTTCTGTTCTGCAAGTGCCAGGAAGGCAGCAGCTTCTAATCCCTGCTAGGGAGTTCCCCTGTCCTTCCTCTTTTTTACATGCATTTGATTGAAAGCTTTTTACTCCTTCCTTGCACAAAAAGGAAGGTAAACACAGCTGTAGGATTTTAATGGCCTGAAGATAAGTGCACATATTTTTGTTGTTTTGGTATTGCAGGCTGTTGACTGAATTTCAAAGAAAGCAGTAACAACAGAACAGTGAGGGATTGTACTGACTCAGGAGATGCATTAATATTCAGACCATTCTACCAAATATGCTTGGGAATATTGTCAAGTATAATAAATTCACCACAAACTTCTGAACTGCTATACATTTCAGGCTACTACAGGCAGCTGGTGAAATCTAAGGTAACTGACCAAAAGCATGAATACAGGCTTTATAAATGATTCAGGCCTCAAGCTCCCTTTGACTAAGTGAGAATATGCAGCCAGGTATAAAATGAATAGAGGGGCAATGGCCTTTGTTAAACCAATATAAATGAACACAAGCATGACATGGTTACAGCATGTGACTATACTCAGAGCATGCTGTACATATCTGATGTCATTACTCGTATTAAGTTCATTGTGTGAACACTGACAAAGAAGAAAAGGAATTATTAAAGGTCTGTGAGTCTATTCTGTTTTAAAGATCATTTAGCTCCATGCAGTCAGGTTACAGTTTGCAATGAACATTTGTATTTCTGCGTGGTAGAAAGTTAAGCTCGACACCATACAGACACATTGGAGATGCTCTGAGAGCATGTTTATCCCCTGAAAAAAAAAAATAAAGATAATAGCTACCAGAATAGAAGACTGAAGCAGAACTGAGCCATAATTCTCTACACATATGTGCATGTACCTAGTGTCCATGAATTGTCTCTGAGAGAGTTCGCTATACATATCTACTCTTCATTTACAGATGGGAAACAAAGGATCTTCACTACAGTCACTATTCATCTAGAATGATTCTTAATTAGTACTACTTTATCCAGACTCTTTGCAACTCAGTATCCAAGAAATACCCATTTGCTGAAATTTTCTTCAATTACATGTGCAAAAATCTTTTTTACATTAGATTCTCCTTTTCCTATTGGAATTACATTTCAGAAATGCTGCTTGACTCCCAAAGATAATGGATCCTTAAACATGCAGGAAAACACCTCTACTTTCCTGGGAAGCATCCAGGTCTATGCGAGGTCCTGCAGTTGGAGAAAAATGAGGTGAAAGCCTAATAGAGGTTGAATTCTACTGCTTTGATTTGATTGTTGTTAATCCTCCAGTTCAATCTCCTAGTCAGAAGGAGCAAAAAAAAATATACAAGAAGAATAAACAATGGGTGGTTCATTGCACAAGACAAATTATTGAAAACTAGGTAGGTGACTCTTTTTGAATTACACAGCTCATCAGTGAATTACAATACAGAAAACATTTACACTTTCTAGTTTGAGGGAAGGTATTCTTTCTGGTCACTACAACTTTATACATTGTACAATAAAGGAGTCACCTATCCTGAAAAAACTGAATTCAAGATCGGTTGTTCACTCAGGGATCACCTACACTTTCACTGACAATATTACTTGCATATACACAGTCATTTGCATATATTGGTCTGGTAAAAGATACATACCAAACAGGGCATGGGCCAAAGCAGTGAATAACTGAGTAAACCTCCATTTCAGTTGTAGCCCAACTGTAGTATTCATTGCCTGTTACATGTGTTTAATCTGCAAATTTGTAAATTAATGGAGAACCACTCATATGAATGACTCATCAGCCATATTTATGCATACACAATCAAAAAATCATTTAGGTTAGAAAAGCACACTAAGATCATTGAGTCCACCCATTAACCCAGCACCACCAAGTCCACCACTAAACTGTGTTCTAAGTGCCACATCTTCATGTTTTTTAAACATCTCCAGGGATGGTGATTCAGCTAATTCCCTGGGCAGCCTGTTCCAATGCCTGTTCACTCTTTCAGTGAAGAAATTTCTCCTAATATCCAATCTACATCTCTCCTGCCACAATTTCAGGCCATTTGCTCACTTATTACTTGTGAGAAAAGACTGGCCCTGACCTTGCTACAACCTTCTTTTAGGTAATTGTAGAGAGTGAGAAGTTCCTCTCTGGGCCTCTCTGGGCCATTTCTCCAGGCTAAAAATCCCCATCTCCCTTGGCCTCTCCTCACATGATTTACTCTCTGGACCCTTCCCCAGCTCCATTGCCCTTCTCTGGACTTGTTCCAGCACCTCAATGTCTTTCTTGTAGTGAGGGGCCCAAAACTGAACACTGGAGTTGAGCTGTGGACTCACCAGTGCCGAGTACAGGGGGACAATCACTGCCCTGGTCCTGCTGGCCACACCATTGCTGATCCAGGTCAGGATGCCATTTGCCTTCTTGGCCACCTGGGCACACACTGGCTCATGCTCAGCCAGCTGTCTACCAGTATCCCCAGGTCTTTTTCCATTAGGCAGCTTAATATGACTGTTAAATTCAGTGCCTGCATCTCTGCTTGAATCAGATGTCTCTGCATTCATGCATTCTGCACATAAAATAGCACAAAGAAAAAGGTATGAAAAAAGGAGGTTTAAAATGTGATGAGATAAAGCATTTTAAACATAAAACCAGCATTTCAGGACTATATCATTCTAGTGTATTTAATTACAGGGAACACTGGAAGCAGTATCTAATTAGCTGAGCACTCGGGGCCTCAAATTTCTCATGATGTTTTCAGGAAAATATTTCACAAATATCTGTCGTCGTCTGTATGGGCTGTAAACAGAAGGAAAAAAATCAAGCACAGAAATTCAAGTACTTTCAAAATAATAATCCTTGTATACAGTATTTTCAAACAATTTGGAATGTGAAAATAAATCTTATGCTGTGAAACTGAAAATCTTCATGAAAACCTTAACCTCAGTCTTAAGGCTGCTTCAGCACAGCACAGAGTCAGTACCCAGAAAAAACTAGATGAATCAGCCCCTGAATCTTAGACTATTTTTGCAGCCCTGGCTCAGTTCTCTAGAATGAGACAGCTGCATTTACAAGAAATCCTCCCTTTGTCTGGCATACTGTCTTTCCTCCAAATCTTGAATGCTTTGAAACACGAAATCCATGATCAGATTAATTACACAAAATCAATCAGGTACATTGGTTTTCCAGTGGTGTCATGGTGACATGACAGCAGGAATTCCCAAATTCCACAGACATGAATAATCCAACAGCCTGTATTCCTAGTGTTATTCTTGATATGGATTTCACCATTAAACTCAGACAAGTGACTGTAATATAAATAGGAAAGCTTGACTGGAAACACATCAGGCCCTTGGAGAGAAATTGGATTTTGACCCAAATTTTATGTCTGGTACCAATCTATACTGGCCTAAGTCAAATCATGAACTGACCTTTGGGCAAATTCCCAGCTGGCTTTTACAGTGACAGTTCTGGCTCACCCTTAATGCTTTCTCTAGCTTTGGAGATACAAGATAAGGGTTGACGGTCTAGTTTTCAATAATATTCTCTAATTCAGGCCCAGACAAACAGAACTAAATTTAGTTAGAACTATGCATAAAAGTCTTTCTCTTCCAAGTATATTCTAACATAAAGAAACATTGGAGAGAACATCTTACAAAACTGGGTATTATTTAACTGAAATTCCTTACAGTATATTGTAAAGACATAGCTAGCAGTATTATCTTTGTTAATGAGATGGTTTCCTGAGAGTTTGGTATACAAAGGATTAGAAACACTGCTTGCATTTATATCCGTGCATGAATGACAAGTAAAGACAGTTAAAGAATCTTTAATAATAATCATAACTTCCTCTGGAAAACACTCCTATAACTTTAATTGATTTACAGTATTTTGTTTAAAGATATGTAAGTTCTTAGGAACAAACTGAGTATGTCTTACTATTCTGAGTTTTAAAGAACCTATGGTTTGTTCTGAAGAGATCTTATGAATCTATGAAAGAGTTTATAAGCAGAATTTTTATTACAGCTTATATATTTGCAAAGATTAAGGTGTACAGTAACTACTTTATTTACCAAGTCTTATAGTAGTGGGGCAAACATAATAATAGCAATTAAAATGGAAAACAGCAGGAACACTGAGCACAGCAGTCTGGTTACAATGGAATTCCTGCTGGTAGGACAACAGGAACAGATCAAACAAGAAGCAGTACTGAAGAGAAAAGGAGCCAGAAAAAATAATGAGCTTTTAAATTATAAACAGAAATGGACAACGTTCTCTTTAAACAATGTAAAAAAGGTGAATATAAAATTCAGTTACATGAAATAGGCAGAAAGTCACTATGAATAGAAACACTGTAGACAAGTTATTATAGAATGAGGGCTGTTTGCTGCATGGTTGTCAGTGAAAATGTATTGCTCTTATATTCCTTTCAAAATTAAAATGCTGCATCTGGGGACAGCTGTTGACTGATAAGGAAGGACTGCCTGGATTTCAGTGACATTATTTCTCTGCAACAGCATGTAGAAATTAATTTAGTTAAAGGGAAGACATGAAAATAAAACTGAAATAGAATGGATTTAAAGATGCTTCTTTTCCAAAACCCAGAGTTTATTATTATTATTGTCATTGTTGTTATTATTATTATTATTATTGTTTAGTTTTTATTTCCCTTCAATTTCTGGTGCTGAAATATGTTTCTTTCAGATGATTCCCTCCTGTCTGCAAATCCAAATAACTGAGATGTAATGACAGTTGTGAGCATTACGAAGAGTATTCTATACATGTTTTGATTGAACATTTTTCCATTCTGTATCCTATTTTTAAAGGCTTTATATTAGTTGAATGAATATCAACCAATACAAGATTTGCCTGGAAATGGACCAATAGCCACACCTTTGCTGTCATTTGTGCACAATGCCTAGGGATTTAATGGAATAGAATACCTGCTTTATATAAAAATACTCATTTTAAAACAAAATGAGATCAGGCTTTTTTTTTTTTTTGCCACCTAGAATCAGAAAGGAAACTATAAACAAGCAATTCCCAAAAGCTATATTGGATGATGGTTCTCATACATCCATATTTAGGGGTATTTTTCATGGAAAAAAATTTGCTTCTGTGTTTTGCTCACTGAAATTCAGTATCTCTTTCTTGGAAATAATCTCATTTAATATTTCTTAACATTCTATGGGAATAAAGGTTCATTCACAACATTCCCAGTGGAAATCTTAATTATAGGTTACCATGAAAAGCTGAGTTAAGTACAGTTCTACAACTTTCCAATTTTACTTATACTACAAAAGGTGGTTCTTGTACTACAAGCAATGGTTCTTCCAGATGCAGCAAATGCCTGAAAAAAATATTCACAGATCAAAAAATTAATATTTAACAGAGGAGACAGAAAACTTTTCTCCTGCTCATGAATGGAGCTCAAAAACATTGCTACTGTGATCCCTAGATCTTCTGATTCTGATGAAATTTTACTGCTATGACAATGTCCTACTCAAACACCAGCGTCTAGACTCATATGACACAGCATTAATAATTTACACTTTTATTTATAAAGCTCATCCTCTTTTACAAGTCAAGATGCTCTAACTACTCAAGATGTTCAGTGTGTTTTAAATGAGGTCACAATAACTTTCGACAACATGACAAAGAAGGCCTTTACAAAGCTTTCAAATGGCAAAGAAATTTAAAAAGCATTAAGTTTGCAAAAGGAAGCACTCACTACAAAAGTACCAGATAACCTTAGCTCTGCCCTTTCTGTATGTGAACGCTGTCTTTCTCAGTACGTAACTGGGGGAAGCAATCTTCTTCTTCTTCTTATTAAAACAAAAGCCTCATGCTTTCACACTCAGTGCCAGGGTGTATTGTGCTCAGGGAACACAAGCTGTTCGATACTCCATTTCACCCACATAGTTTATTTACTGCACACAGTCAAAGCCCTTCTCCAGGCACTTCAGCACAATTCAATGTTCTTGGCCTTGTTCAGTGTCTAGCAGGTAGTGGGACAGTCTGGTCATGAGCCTGCTCAAGTCAGTGAGGATCTTTCTATACATTTCACTGCACTTGTGTTTGACCTGAAGGAGGCGGATGTTCTGTGGAGGAAGAGAATGTGGTCCTTTAAGCAGGGGTGGTGGTATGACACATAACAATCAGGCACAGCTGGGCATGAAATCATTCCACAGTGAAATTTATCGTTCTTGTCGTTTAGATTTCCAGTGGAAAATAAACTCGTCCCTGCCCAACAGGAAAGAGAAAGAATAAACAAAAAGCAGTTTATTGGTTATTTGCTTTGAAAAGAAGAATGTACTGATCTGAGCAAAATACATCTTTGTGAAATAACTCCAAGTCTATATGCACTGTCATGTGTGGCATGCAAAGAAAAGGATTTTTCTCAAGACTGCATTTTTATGCATCTACCCTCATACACACATATTGAGTCTGAACACAGAGAATCTGGTTCAGAAAAAAATAGCTTACATGCACATTATGATGCAGAGAAATAAAAAAATTATTTTTGTGAAGTTACCGAAAAACAAATCCCTGAGGTACTCTCAATCCAAATCTCAGCTTTCCCGTCTACTACAAAAACTTAAGATTGCTTCCCTATTTTGAAAATTAGTCTTTTCAATAAAATGTCCTTCCTATTCTCCCCTCCTACTAACACTTTCTCTCCTTGGGGATAGAAGCATACCAGCTTTTCTTGTTACAGTTCTCAGAGTAAAACCGTCTCCCTGGCAGCAACCAAGAAAAAATCTTTTAAGTAAATGACTCATAAAAAAGGGAGAAAAAAGAGTCTATGAAACTCTGTGAGATCAATTTGGACTTTCAAAGATAATTCAGAGTTGCCCATCAAGAAAAATCCTTAGTTCTTCTCTGTCAGGTGTCTGTATTTCTTCCTTTCTCCTGGAATTTGTATAGATGAGTGGTACAAGATCAATAGAAAACTAACGCAGGTGAAAATAACATTACAAAAAAATAAAATATGTTTTCAGTTGAAGTCCTGGTCTCACAAACATTACTCACTTGTTTTTGGAGGTTTTTTAAATATTAAAATCTTGATCATACAAAAGAATATTTTTTAAAGGATAGTTGCTCCCTCACAATGTCAGTGAGGAGTAGTTGGCCTGACTTTTTTCTCAAGATTAGGACCTCAACAATATTCATCACAGGCAAACTTCAATCGTTGTAGCCAGGAATTAATATGTCAGGCAAGAAGAAAAACTTGAATAACTGTGTCAGCATTTATCTGTGCAAACGGTGAAATTCAGAGTTAAAAAAAACAAGGGAAATCTTATTAAAATTCATCTTAACTGTTGTACTTTAAAAACCATTTTCAAAAGAGAAGTGAAATCTTATTTAATAATTTGAGATAAATGTTCCAAAGAATTAAGTCTTGCAACACATAGAAAATATTTTAAGATAATGTGTTAATCACACATAATCAGTGAGGGGTTTGGGGATTTGACCTGTGTTTTTCCAGGGCAGACACAAAGTCAAGTTTTTGCAAAAGTCAATCTGTTACAAAACATGAGGTAGCTAACATAGCATCATAGGTGCTTATTAAATATACTGCATACTTACTGTTTCAGAAATCCTACAAGTAACAATAGCTCAAAATACAAGTCCATGAACCAGTGCAAATACTAGCTGTGTAACTAATATATTCACCAAGCTTTCCTCAAACAGCGTCCTTGAGGAAAACTGCAAAACCAGATGGGTTTGCTGCTGCTTTCTTAGGCTGGCACTGCACTTCTATTTTCAAAGCTAATGTTTCACAGCCTTTCTCTAAACTAAAAAGCATCTGACTCAGAAGAATGTTCTTTTTTGTATAGAGAAAGAAGCAGGCAGGATTGCTTTCCAGCGCACATCTGCGCCTCTCCTGAAAACTCAGGAAATGACTCGTGACTGCAGGAACGAGTGATTCCTTAACCAACTGTGCCACCACGAGGCCAGAGAACCCAAACGCACTAAAAATCACACAAGTGTCTTAGCTATCAAATGTTTTTAAAATTAAGAGCCTTCATAAGCAAATATATGTGTTTTAGAAATTTAGAAATTTGAAAATTCATAAAGTCAACCAGAGAAAACACTATTTTGATCCCAAATTAATTACAAATGGCTTGCCAAAGCACTGGAATTCACAATGTTCTTTTTTCTCTGTCCTTTATATTTACCAGTATGTACCACAGTTTCAGAAATTACAGAGTGTGAGGGATAAGAATAATGGTATTGAGGATTATATGAATTAGGTACAGCTTCATTTACATGAATTTCTTTCCAGTTCTTGTAAACTAAACTGAAGTACCTTCAGCATCTATTAAATGTGTCAGCGTCATGTGGGGCCAGGAAATTCCTGTACCTATATTAGCAACCTAAGGGATCCAAACAGAAGTTCACAGTAAACATTTAATACATATTGAAGGCATTCAAACGAGCACAAAGCACAGCAGCAGTCATGGCTTCTTGGATGAGGGAACCGGAGTGAAGATACAGGTCTCAGCTTTCATATCATATCCAAGCAGTTAATGCACTCTCCCAAAAACAGGAACTAGAGTCCTCAGACTCCTTCCTCCACAAACGGATAAAGATCCACTGTCCCAGAGCACTCCTCTCCCACCATGGAGGGGCATGTAGTGAGGATGGAGTATGGACTGTCCAGGAAGGAATGAAAGGGCAGACAAGAAAGAGGGAGAAAGATTGTTTTCATATTGTAATTGGGGCCTGTTTACCAAAAATTTTAGGAAGTGGGGAGCAGAGGGCAGAACTCATGTCTTCCCCTCCCGGTCAGATGTTCCCATCACCATGTTATCGATCCATATGTTCAAGCTCAACAGAAGAAGAGGGATTCTTTCACTGTCAGATAAATTCCCTAGTATACAAGTAATCTCTTGGAAAACAAATATTTGAGTCACTTCCACTCAAGAAAAAAGAGTAAAACTTGTCAGTGAAATCTGCACCTCTGGAATGAAGGTGAAGTAGGAAAATGAGGAAAGTGGCATGCAGACTCAGGGGCTTGTTGGGTTATTTCCCTTCACCCTGAATCATTAGGGGCACCAATCTGCCACATCCTTAGAGCTGATCCAGACACTGCATCTGATGTTTTCCCCATCTCCTAATCCCTCAGAACATCTGCAAGAAGTGAGGTGAAAGGAGGTAGAACAAGATTCACCTTGCTCCTACTTTAAATCCAATTCTCATTTTTAAAAGGACAGTAAAAAGACAATATAAGGAGTCCATTCCACACAGATCACAAGAAAGAACATTCAGTTCAAAACAAAGACAAGTTTACTCACTGTCATTGCCTGTGTGCAAGTACCTACTTTGGGGACAGTCATTTTTCAGGTTCCATCAACAATATGGACAAAAAGTCTCAATTCAAAACCCTGAACACAGGTAGGAAATCACTTTTGAGACACCGCAGGATTTCTGAAACACCTGCATCATAATGTCAAATGTAACACACATCTACAGGGAACTTGTGGCTGAATCAAAAATTCTACATGGGACCTCCATTTTGGCAAGAGAATCATGCCCTAAATCATGCCATAAATAGTTGATTCTATTGGTATCAAGGATTCATGTAGACAACTACCATAAAAAACTACATTTCAGTCTTCTAGGTCAGAGTGAGTTCCCATATGTAAGGTTTGAACTGAAATATAAGAAGACCTCGCAACCTGGCAGACCATTGAGATCATACAGAGAGCCAGACAGAGGTATCTAACATCCCTTTGAGATGCCTTGAGATGCCTCACTTGGATCCTAGGTGCCTCTCCAGAAGATCTGGAGCTTCCTGCAGGTTCTGTGTCATCACTGCCAGTACATGCAGATGCCTTGAATCCCCAGTGTGCCTCAAAGAGCAGTGAATACCTTTGTACAGGTAACCAAATAAAGATTCTAATAAACTTGATTCAACTCAGTTGAGATAAATGTCTGCCCATGGAAGCAGCAGCAGTCAACTTTCCAGAACAGAGACAACTCAAATGTAGTCTTCACACAGGATGTAGATATAGTTGAAATATCTCCCTCCCTGAGTGAGGGCTCTAACTTTTACCTGTGGTTTCCAGCCTGGAAGACCTGTGAATCCTTCTTAAAGAGTCAAAAAAAATATGACTAGGAATGATGGGCATATATACGATGCTAATGACATCATATAGAGCAAACTACATAGCAAACTACTTATAAGAGATTTATTTTATGTTGTAGGTCTCACACCGCTAATGCAAATTATTTAAGTGTCCACTAACAAAAAGAAATTGAATGCCATTTCCTTAAGCTGTCACAAAGAGAGTGAAATCATCAGTTGCTATTCCTTCCTGAGTAAGAAAGCTGGAGGAGACTTAAGCCAAATGTGTGACTCCTAGCCTAACTGCTACCTCAGGGAGACACTCGTGTGCTGCTTCTCTGCAAATTCCCAACTGACTGCATTAGCTGATCCCTTGCTCAGGGCAGCAGTTGTTATGAATCCCATCACAGATGTCTGATGCCTATTCTGCATTGTAGAAGTAACTTTGGCATCTAGGGTGGAATGGCAAAAACTTTGACTGATGATTCTCAATAGAAACCTTTTTTTCAGGCCTGTTTTCACTTCCCAAGCTGCTATAGGACCAGCAAAACAGAAAGATACAAAACTACCTAATTAACTTTTAATTTTCTAAATTTCGTATTACTCAGTAATAAAGTAACAAAGAAAAGAACCTTTACTTTTAACATCATTGCAATGTTCTCTTTTAATTTGATAAGCTAAAGTACACACTAATTTGAGAGGTTGTACTGGGAAACACATGAGTTTTTTTTAATAGGGAAGGGTAGCATTTTAAATTATGTTCAAAGAAGTTGCTCATTTTATTAATTTTATGTTTCATGAAATGTTTGTATGTAACTAAAACCCAGCATACTCACTCACATGTACCCACACACAAGGTGTTTGGAAGATCTGCTTTAAAGACAAGAGTCAGTATCTTCAAATTTGTCAACGACTGCTCACTCAGATGGGGACCTGCCTTCTTCATTCTCTGCTGCCTCATGTTTTTGCAATCTTTGCACCCAGGTTGGGGCAACCCCCGCTATCAACCCAGGCTGTTGGGTGAACAAATCAAGAGCTGCCCTGCTGAGAAGGACTTGGGGGTGGATGAGAGGCTGGACATGAGTAGGCAATAAGCACTCACAGCCCAGAAACCCAGACGTGTCCTGGGCTGCATCCAAAGCAGCGTAGCCAGCAGGGTCAGGGAGGGGATTCTGCCCCTCTGCTCTGCTCTGGTGAGTCCCCACTTGGAACACCGCATCCAGCTCTGGGATTCCAGCACAGGAAGGACATCAACCTGTTGGAGTGAGTCCAGATGAGAGACACCAAGATGATTAGAGGGACCCTTCCCATGAGGAAAGGCTGAAATCAAAGCCTGAAAACCTGGAAAAGAGAAGGCTTCAGGGTGACCTAATTGCAGCCTTCCAGTACCTGAAGGGAGCCTGCAAGAAAGATGGAGAGGGACTTTTTACAAGGGCATGTAATGACAGGAAGCGGGGGAATGGCTTTAAACTGAGAGTAGGTTTAGAAATTGGGAAGAAACTCTTTAGCGTGAGGGTGGTAAGGCACTGGAACAGGTTGCCCAGAGAAGTTGTGGCTGCCCCGTCCTCATGAATATTCAAGGTCAGGTTGGATGGAGCTCTGAGCAACCTGATCTAAGGCAAGGTTCTTCTTTTTCTACTACACAACAACAACAAAGACAGGGCTCAAAAATAGGCTTTTCATTTCTAAAAAATAATGGTTCAAAAGATCTAGTTGGATCCATTTAACTTCTAGTTCTGAACCCCATGTCATAACAAGAGTAGCAAATACAGCACAGCACTATGAAAAGCAATACCTAGATATTCTAATGGAAGAAAAGTAAAGCCAAATCTTATCCTCAGAACTACAGAGAAAACCAAAATTATTTTTCAGAAAAAAATACTTGTATGGAATTCATGTGCACCCATCCACTCCTTTGGAATTTTATCACAGCTTTTGCTAAATACTATTTTTTCCCCAGTTTATTTGAATATTTCTTCAATTCTTCAGATTACCTCAGAAAAGTACCATTACTTAAGATTACTGCCTCATTCTAATACATCACATTACCAGAATTCCTGAATAATACACAGGTAGCCATTGTTTATTTTTCAGTAAGATGTTTTTAATAACATATTGACCTTGACAGCTTTCCTGACTTGAAGAAAATAAGATTGTCAGAATTTGGGAAAGACAGGTCAGGAAAATCTGCCACATATATTGCCATGTTTTTCAGTGAAGGGTACTCTTTCTCATGCAGAAGACAGCAATGGATGCAGCATCTCAATGTTAGCATTGTGATGTGTATAGAGGTACTTTCCTGCTCTGGTGTGTTAGAAGCTTATTAACGTTTTATAGTCTTTCTTTCCAAGGACATATCATAAAATAGGCTGTAATTAATTCAGCATGAACATTCAGAAATGAAACAATTCAAAGTCTGGAAATGCAAGTAAAAAAAAAGGCTAAAAAGCTTTTTTGTTTTCATTTTGATGCCAGCAGAAAGATATATTAGACCCCAGATTGTTCAGTTTATTTTTGCACTTAGTTTCATGGAATGTAATTGAAATTCTCATGAGAGAAAAGCAAATGCATTTGGCCCAGTGTGTTTTTGAACAGAGTATTGTGAGAAAATGATACAGATACTTAAATGCATCTCTGCTTCTTTATAAAGATATAATTTTCCACATATATCAAATTTCATAAATGTTGATTGTCTCTAGACAATTTAGAGAAAGCCAGTTAGATTTAGAATGTTTTATTTTGACTTTGTGTTCCTTTTTAAGATTTGACTCAGTAGAAAACAGACTTTTTGGGGACCATTGCTTCCATGGTGAGATCATCCTAATTTTTACAGCCCATGTGGTCAAGTCTACACAGCTAACACTTTACCATTACAGTATTATATTTTTTATAATGAACATGGATGAATGCACAAATACTCAAAAAATGAAGCAATAATTAGCATTACGAAAAAATGGTTTTATCATTGTGCTGAACTGCTCCAATAGGAGCATGCAAATGAATTCATCACAGCCAAGGCTACTTCAATCATTCTAAGATTCTGAAGACATAAAAACCCCTTTATGTTTTCCCTTCAGTTCAAAATGAATAAATTTATTTTTTCTGTCTTGTTCTGAAACAACACATTTCTGTCTCAAAACTGTCCTTAACGGGTCCTTAACATCACCCAGAATGGATTGCATTTAGCTCTGACTTCAAACCAAGTCATAAATCAAATATTTTATGACTTGCAAGGTGTAGAAATGAGAACTAACAAGACTTTTTTCAGCTTCCAGAAAGCATACAAAGGTTTACAGTCCACGTCAATATACAGCTATTAGCATTAATTATTGATGTGATTAATATTAATGTTACTTATTATGAAGGGCTGTTTGAGTAATTTTTAGATGTCTATAACCATTACGAATTCCATCTTTTGTCCTTCACACCTATTTATATCTAGACCCTTAGCATTCAAGTAGACTTCTCTATGAGGCAGAAAATATTATCTTCAAAACTCAAAATTATCTATAGATCAGTTTTCCTGAGTACAAAGGTATAAGGTGATCCTAAATCAATTTCCATCTATTTGTGAAGACTGCCCTTTGCATTTTCCAGCTTCTGTCCAATTTCACGTGAATCTGGCATGGTCTTTCATGGACTGAAGATCCAAGTTTTGCTTTTGATTAACTAACTAGGAATATCCTGGGGGTAACCAACCACACGTGTGTTACTTTGTATTTCCTGCCTGTGTATAAATCTCTTCCCTCTATCATTTTAATTTACTTTGAAGCAGGTTCCTAATCAGTTAAAAAAGCTTCCTCAGACTGACTGTGGGTAGTCAAACCACTGTGCAGGATTTGCTAACTCAGAGTTGTGTTCAAGATATTACAGGCAAGCACAGTCACCCTTCACCTCCCTATGGGAAATGCCCTTCCATCATCTCATGCAACACAACTTCATGCAGCTTAGGCCTCTGGAAGGTGCCAGGTGCTCTAGAGTGACAAGATATGACTGAAGGTCCAGTGGAAAAAATAATTGTTGGAAAAGGAGACAGAAAAAGGAACTACAATACAAAACTGTTCCTGCCCCAAAACCATTTGTGCCCAAGAAACATAGGCCAGCGATAGCAAATTCAGTAACTGAACAGTATTTGCCTGCCTGGGTTGCAGAGTTACAAGGAAAACTTCAGTTACTGGAAAATGTTATTTTCACTTGTAACCTGACATTTGAACAGACAGAAAATAAATATTTATTTCATGCATCATATATCTGGTCAAAATGTTGCTCAGATGTTCTCACTAGAGAAAATTCTTGAATGGTATGGCTAAAGCACTTTGCCTATAGATTCCTAACATTACCTCAAATGCATAATTTCTCTAAATAAGGAGTATTTAGTAACGTACAGTCCTCATCCTAAACAAGTTCTGACAATAAAAAACTTATGACTTTACCTCCCTAACTCAGTCCCACACACATGTAAACAGAACACCTCATTCCAAATGACAAGAAAGGCAATTAAAAGTGAAGTTGCCCATCAGGATGCATTATTTATATCTCCCCTCATGAGGACACACTGTATCACTACCACAAGTACTGCTCTCCTGACTTCTCAGCAACCAGTGTAAATCCCAGCCTCCCAATGTGCCCTGCCAGAATTTTCTGTTCTCCTTGCTATTAACTGTGGATCATGGCTTAATGATGGGTAGCAGAAGGTCCAAAATGAAGGGATGAAGGATCCATAGAGGTATACACTTTAAAAGTTTCTCTGTGGCTTTTTGTTCACTTGCTTTTCAGTGTTTCAAATTTGCCTGGACAAAGTGCTATGGTTCTGTGAATGGGGCTGAAGTGCAGCTACAGTTAGAAGACTATTTTCTTTTCACCAGCATAAAGCCTTTGCTTTCTACTTTGAAGAACAAAAAATCTGATTGAAAAGATTGTAAGATTTTAACATGTCTCCCTGCTCTAAATTTCCAGTGACAAACAGTATTTACATTTTAGAAGACCCATTTCATATTGATATTCATTTACTAATCAGTCTTAGAGGTCTTAGAGTCCTAGAGTTCATAATAATTTTATTCACCATTAATTTTAAAAGACATCATTAAATTATACAAAAGGAAACTAAACAGCACAGAAAAACTCTAAGTGCTGCCTGAGTGAGACACAGCAGCTTTTACAGAGAACCTGCCCATTCTCTGCACGCCCCTTCGGCAATCTTTGAAACAAGCTTAGCTGTCAGACCCTGATTAATGCCTTAATTTAAATCCTCTGATCCTCACTACTAATAAAAATTTGTTTGGAGCAAATAAAGATACAAATGTGCCACAAGTGATATTACTCCAACTTTGCCACTTGAGGGCAGTCATTTCGTGTCCTCTAATAAAATGATAATTTAGCAGCAATTTCCCATGTTGGCACTTAGGCTGTTCTGAGCCAAACTCTGCCATTGATACACAGAAACTGAAAACAAACACAAACCACCTCTTCTGAATAACTAATCTGATCTGAAATTCATCTCAGTCAAACTTTTGGGAGAGAAAGCTAATAAGCTGTGGCAAAATCCACAGTCACAGGACAAGTGCTCAAACGAGAATTCAAAAAAGAACAGTTTAAAGGACACTGAAAAAAATTACATGGTTTCAATCAACTGGGCCTTAAAGACTTGTCCTGAAGTATGTAATGCTCTTAAAAGCAAATATAAGTACCTTATATTACACTTACAATGCAAGCAAATCCTGAAGGATTTTCCCTGAAGCAACTTCAGCATTCTTAGTAGTTGTGGTTGAACAAAATTAATAGAAGATGGGTGACGTTCCTAAAAAAAAAAGGAGAAAAGTGAAAAAAATGTGGGAGATCTTGAAAGCAGAGCACAATAAGGAGAGGCCAAATTATTGTAGATTAGCCATCTCAATTCAGAACTATAAAATACTGACAAAAAATAAAGAACTTTGTACACTCTTGAAAAGGACAAAGGAAAGGAGCAAGTGTCAACCTCATCTAGGCCTAGATAAAAACCTTGTCACACCAACTTAATTGTAATCCATGATAGAATACAGGGTCTCATGAAAAAAGAAAGAAGAACTGAGTGTAATATATCTTGGCTATTGTCACGTCAACAAGAGCTCAGATAGCTTTAGTCAAAAAAAGTTGTGAAATCGTGGTTTAGCCAAAGCCATAGTCCAGAAAAAATATGCTTGAAAATATGTACATAAAGAAAAGTTATCAAATAATTTACAATTTCAAGAGTAGGACATATTTTGGATTTCACATTGATTCTGCCACTGCATTCAACCAAAACTCCTACTTTCATTCAAAAGTCCCCTCCAGCCACTGTCTCATGGAGTTAACCACGATTGTCCTGAATTACTCCACAAGGCGCACACTACGCTGCCAGCTTCTTTTTCAAAATGTGTTTCTGCTTTACTCTTAGACTCATTCATCCACAGAAAACAACCCTCCTTTTAGCCTAGATGCTCTTGCTGTCTCTGCATTACGATCCCCACAAACCTTGCGTATCTTGATGGAGAGTTGAACAAATGCCCTTTGCTATGAACCCATGCTATGTAACTTAAATTGTGTGTACTTTTACATTGAGATACTCATTTAAATTAGAGGACTTCTTTCTGTTTTCTACTTTTTTTTTTGTTTTTAATTTTCAGTAGAAAGATACATTGTTTTGCAAGATAGTCACAGTATTTTTTTAAGCAAACTCAGGTTTTGCAGCAATTAGTGGACTGCTCTCTTTGGAAATACTTTACACCATGAGTGTGAAACCCTTGTATGCTCTCTGCATAAATGTAAACTACATATGTATCCAGTGAGGATAGTGCTTGGATTCTATCAGTCATTTTCTCTATACTGAAGCTAGTGTAAAGGCCCTATTGACACCTCCTATTGCCCGCAAGAAGGCAGCAATAGAAGGTGAATGGATGACAGAGACTCCCTCACTTCAGTGACAAGTGCTCTGAACTGTGATTCTTACTGTAGCTTAAAAAGCATGAATTCCGTTCCACTGACGGAAAAACTACTATTTTGAAAGAAGAGTAGTAATAAATTTTACTAAAATATTAATATTGTGCTGAAAAGACAAATGTTTGTCTTACTTCAGAGAAAGCAGATTCTACAATAGGAACCAGACTATGGTGAAGACGTTCAGTTTTCTATAGTACTTAAATGACCTTCAGAAAACTTCTTGAAAGAACAAAAGAAAGCTTGTGACAGTGTGAGTGCAATAAGCATCTGGAAAGATGGGTAGATCTTCATTGAAGGCAGCATCACAATTATTGACACTGCAGATATCTCCTCTTCAAAAGGACTCAGTGATCTTATGAAGCATGATTGAGTTGATAGGATTTCATATTGTATTTGGAGCTTCCATTTAATATGAAGTAGGGATATTGTGGTAGTGTGCAGACCACCAGGGACATCCTGCTGGTCTGGCCACTCACCGCTCTTCATTCTGCCTGTCCTTCCCCTGTTCACCCAGGACTGGCCAGGTGTCACGGGCTCGTCATTTGCCTATTGGCTTTCCTCTGGCCTTGCCCACCAGGGAGAGAGGGCATAAAGGACAGGGGCGAGAAGGGGGCTGGATCAGTCTGGCCACGTTGTCCACTACACATCTGGTTATCCGTTTTTCCCTCCGTGAGGGAGAATAAAAGACTCTGATAAACGCAACTGGTACGACTGTCTTTACCTGCCTGGAGCAGCCACCGCCCGGCCCAGGATCGGAGCTCCCGGGGCAGGGAGCTTCAGGGGCTGGACTCGGTGGCCTGGGGGAGCCCATTGAGGAAACAGGAAAGCTACAGGATATTATTAAAATCTGTATTGTCTTTGCAATGGTAGACTACCAAGGTTATCCAGAACATTGGAAGGGAAGGAGGGAGGGAGCAGAGAGAGAGGCAGGGAGGGAGGCAGAGAGGGAGGGAAGGAGGGAGCATGGGAGAAAAGAGGAGTTGTTTGGTTTTCTTTTTGTTATCCCATGCCAAAACAATTCCATGTGATCTAGCCATAAGACTGAGGGCTATACAGTTTTAGCAGGACACCAGAAGGCAAACAAACCCAGCAATGGCTGGACATTACTGCCTTACCCAGGAAAGACTTTAGCACTGCAATTTTAAAGAATTATACTTTCTGACCTGACCCAGTTATACTGATTCATTGCTCAGTGGCTCAAAGTGGTTTTAAATACAGTTTACAATCTTCGAGATAAAGTAGGGTGACTGTTAAACATAGGAGAAGACCTTCTGAAAGCCCTGAAAAGAGGTGGGGAAGCATTTTGAACACAGATAGTCAGCCTGACCATACAGTTTACATTGTTTAAATACTCTGGAATTCATCCACATCCAATGGTGCAATTAACCACTTTTGCAAGAAGAGTGATTTTAAAGTGTTTCTATAGTACTGAGAATAATATACTTTATATGGCATTATAATTAAGCACCAGCTTAATTATTCTTAAAGACTCTAAATTACAAAACACATTACACTAAAATACATTTACTCTTCCTTATAACTTATGAATCTGATTTTCCAATACTTGCTAAAATAAATCTTTTCTGTGCAGAACCATGGTCCTTTGTAACATGCAAAAATATGTCTCAGGATTAGCTTCATCTACTGAGTGACTGGATTTAATTTGAGAAATATTAAATTATATGCCTCCCAAAGCATTATATCTCATTTTTAACTTGGAAAAAACCCAAAAATTCAAAGAAATAGTTGAAAATGGTGTTCAAAATTTTGACGCTAACACTGTTTCCACAGTATTCAAATCATAGAAACATAGAATATCCTGAGTTTGAAGGGACCCATCAGGATCATTGAGTCCAACTCCTGGCCCTGCACAGAACATCCCCAAGAGTCACACCATGCATCTGAGAGCGTTGTCCAAACACTTCTTGAACTCTGTCAGGTTTGGTGCTGTGAACACTTCCCTGGGGAGCCTGTTCCAGTGCCCAACCACCCTCTGGGTGAAAAACGTTTCTCTAATACGCAACGTAAACCTTCCCTGACACAACTTCAGGTCATTCTCTTAGGTCCAGTCACAGATCAAGAGAGTGAAGAGATTGGTACCTGTCCCTCCACTTCCCCATATGAGGAAGTTGTACACTGGAGTGAAGTCTCCTCTTACTCTCCTCCAGGCTGAATAGACTAAGTGATCCCAGCTACTCCTCATATGGCTTCCCCTCAAGGCCTTTCACCATCTTTGTTGCCCTTCTCTGGACACTCTCTAGTAGCTTAATGTCTTTTTAATATTGTAGTGCTTAAAACTGCTCACAGGACTTGAGGTGAGGCCACCCCAGCTCAGAGCAGAGCAGGACAATCCCCTCCCTTGCCTGGCTGACGATGCTGTGCCTGATGCCCTCCAGGACAGGGCTGGCCCTCCTGGCTGCCAGGGCAATGCTGACTCACATTCAACTTGCCATTGACCAGGACTGCCAGGTTCCTTTCTGTGGCACTGCTCTCCAGCATCTCATTCCCCACTCTATACACACAACCCGGGTTGCCCCATCCTAGTTGTAGAATCTGCAACTTGCTTTTGTCAAACTTCATACAATTGGTCATAGTCCATCTCTAATTTTTCATGGTCTCTCTGCTGGGCGTCTCTGCTCTCAAGTGAGTTGACAACTCCTTCCAATTTGGTGTTATCAGAAAACTTAGTATTCCTTCCAGTCCTGCCTCCATGCCATTTATGAAGACATTGAAGAGCACAGGGCTGAGGATGGATCCCTGTGGAACTCCCCTAGAGACAGGTCCCCAGTCTGATGTCACCCCATTCACTATAACCCTTTGTGCCTGACCCATGAGCCAGCTGCTCACCCATCCTATGATGTGTTTATCCAGCTGTGGGCTGGACATTTTGTTCAGTAAGAGACTGCGAGAGACAGTATCAAAAGCTTTGCTGAAGTCCAAAATATTACATCTACTGGCTTTCCTTGATCAGCTAGGTGGGTTACCCTGTCGTAGAAGGAAATTCAACAAGCAGGACTTTCCCCTCATGAAGTTGTGCTGGCTGTGACCAATGACTGTGCTGTCCTTCAGGTGTTTTTCAATACCTCCCAGAATAATCTCTTTCATGATTTTACCAGGCACTGAAGTGAGACTGACAGGCCTGTAGTTTCTGGGGTCCTCCTTCTTATCCTCCTTGAAAATCAGAACATTAGCCAGTTTCCAGTATTGATAAAGGGCTGTTTTATCACCTAATTTTCATCATGACTTAATTTGCAGTTACTTTTGACGTAAATTATTATGCTTTTTGACACCAAATACTTAATCACAAGTTCTCACTGTATTTGGGTTATTGGCAGCATGTATATTCTTGTGTACCTATTTAGGAGAAATATAGCTAACTGCAAGTCATGTGATAGAAATGTAGTGCAGTTTTCAGTAAAACAGATACATTAGCTTTAACAATTTGAAAGCATTCTTCCCTCTCCAGGATATTCCAAGAAATCTTGTATGATTGCTTTAGGTCATTTAGCTAATGTAAGTCTATGCTATCTTTGGATGGGATTCAGCAATTCTGAAGTGGAGTCATGCATGGTCTAACATCAAGAAAATGATACATTGCTCAAAGAAATGTGTATCTTACAATATCTAAATAAGACCACATGCCTCTTATAGAAATTCAATCAAAACACAGATTTTAGAAAGAATTCAGAATTTCAGATTGCACTAATAAGACATAGGGCACAGCTGGACAAATGCACCAACTACCCAAACATTTATATTTTACCAGCCATTTTCATTCCCTTATTGCCCTATTTTCCACACTTGCTCCTCCCCAAATCTCCTAAAACCCTCCCTTTTTCATCTTTGATTCTTGACCGGAATCCCATGACTATTGTCTGATCCCAAGATGCTCTTCCTCTGCATCCCATCATGTGTCCCACCACAAGGCAATGACCCCTCTTAGTCTGAAAGGTGATTTGGAGACCTACTCCCAATGGGTCATGATGATGGTTTTTATGCCTGGATACTGGGACTGGGCTCTCCTGGGACAGCCATAAGCTTTGTGAGATATTACTCTGTCTGCAAATTAATGGCAAATAAAAACAAATATTCACTCCCAGCTAATTGTCCATTTCCTACAGAGCAAAATGCACTACAAGTCATAAAATGATCCTGCCAATGATGTAATACTACATTTCATATTGCTTTCTCATCTTCCAAAATTTCAGGATAATGGGAGCTATGTCGTTTTGCTAGTTTTAGACACTTAGAAAAGTTATGCGTGTCCCTTTATCTCTACAGCTGAAAGCAGCTTAAAATGTTTTGTTACTTTCCAATATTAAATTTATCCCTAGAGAAGAAACTGCAATTTTCAGTCTCTCTAAAGATGAAGAAGATGGATTAGAAGAAACTTTCCATGACTGAGAACTATTCCCATTTATTTAATGACATAATGCATTGATGGTTAAGCACCAAAGAAAAGTTGATGGCAAATTATTTTTTCACAAATTTAATACACCTTAAGCACATATTTAAACAACAACAACAAAAGATAAAGAAATTTATTTTAGCAATATACTCTCAAACTTAACACAGCTCAATATAGCTTTCAAACTTAACATTAAGGTGTCAGGAAAAAATATACAAACCAAACCCCAAATCCAGTGTAAAGTAACCATTTTATTTGTCACAAAACTACTACAATTATTATAAGGTGAGAGTCTGACAGAAGACACACTATAGATTGTTTGCATAAGGAACATTTTAACTGAGAGTCAACAGAGTATGAAAATTTGAAAATTAGTAATTTTTCTATCTTTAAATCAGATTTCCTCAAGTAAACAGTCCTGGGAAGATTGCAGAAGCTTGCCAAATATTAATTCTGTTAAGGTTGAATGTCAAACTGATTTCAACTACATATTTATATACTAAATATTTTGGGGGGGTGATGTTTTGAAATATATTAAAACTGGAAACTATTTAAATAGCAATTTGAGACATGCTGAATTGTATACATAGGAGCAAGACAAAATAGATTTGAGAGGAAAGATCTTAATACTCTGGAAAAACTGGCAGTTTTTCCCATAATGACCTTTTAAAATATAATCTTCATATTCTTCAATTTTCCTTGTATTTCTGTGCTTTTTTTCCCACTACTCTGGAAGATTCCCTGAGACCCCTGCAAGATCCCAGTAGCTCTGACAGTAATTTCTTACCATGCAGATAGTGGTGTTCAGTGTTCCATGAAGGATGAATTAGTTAATGACACATTATTTCTGAAATACTGTAATTTTGCAAAGTTAGTTATAGACCAGGAACCTGATTTTAAACTTTTTTCTTCTTTCATACCATCATTCACCAGCCCACTTGGTTATATGTAATAGTGAAGAGAATTTTCACAGAATTATTTATGTTGTAAAAGATCATCAAGTCCAACCTTTAACCGACTTTACCATGAACAACCAATACAAAATAACCAATTTGAGTTCAATTTTTCCAAGGTGCCATCAGTATCAGCTGCAGACTTTGCCTTAGTTTTTTGGCATAGGCATAGGCCTCTAACAGCTGCTTTAATATCACGGTTCATTTGATGTCACAACCGACATACTATGAATATTATATTTCTCAGTCTTTGAGAAAGTTACAGAAGTATAATTCGTGTATTTCCCTATAACAGTGAAGGGGGCTCCAGGCTTACACTTTTCAACAAAATTGCTGATAATATAAAGAGTTTAAAATATCAACAAGGGCTGAGACCATGCTGAGTGTTTTTGGGTTTATGCGTGAATAGACACTTTGTCTTGTTTCTGACATTACCTTGGATGTGTTCTAATTCTTCCATTTTATCAGTTCTTTGAATACTAAAGGCCTTTGAATACTAAAGGCTGCAGACTAACACATATATCCATTAGTTTCTGCATTAAAACAATTCAGTTCCTGAAAAAAATTGTCAGTTCCTGTAAGCAAGAACTGAAGAATTGGTGAATTCCAACAGCTACACCTTGTACAAACAGCATTTTCACAGCAAGTCAACTACACTGCTCTTGATAAATCTCTTTGCAAAAATTATAATCAAATATTGGAGAGTCCAAATAAATGTTTCTTACTTCCTGTTACAGACACACAGGCATATGGACCAGAAGCACAATAATAAAATTAGTATATAACGATATGTTTCACCATAAAAGAATTAATATTTTTCTTGTTAATAAATAAAAACAATTAATACCACAGCATATTAGGTTTATAGTGTTTATAAATGTTTATTTAGTACATTTCTAAGCTAAGAATGTTTTTGCATCAATTTTCCATATTAATGAAGTTTGGCTGTATTTTCTATAATTTTCACAAGGTATATGTTAGAAAATACCACATGTATATAGACAAAGAAAGATAAAACTGAAGTTTATCACTAGATTAAGGATACTTAAACATGGTGCAAGATATATAACTGGTGAGTATAGTTTGCAAATATATGCATCAATTAATTGACTAGGAATAACTCCAAATTTTGCCGTACTGGGTTATTGTTTCCATGGTTACTTCTGATCTGAAGGATTCTCTTTTGTGTATTGTGTATACATTCTACTGACTCTTGCAGTTGGAGCAATCCTTGGTAGTTACACTACCATATTACAAACATGAGCTTTGGATGGTCTCATGTTGATTGGTATGATTTTGGCAACACAACTTTCATGGATTCCAAATTTTACCTTTGCTTCTTCTTTTTCTTTCACATTCTCTTTTCTGGTTTGGAATTGGCTTGGAGTTTATTTTGGGGTTTTTTGTTTTCTTTTTTTTGGTATTCTCTCACACTCATGCTAGCCAAGAATTTAACTCTATTCAGTAAATTTTCATGTGGGTTGACAAATTTACTTTCCTTAGCAAATTTAAATTACTTCAATAAAAATTAGTTCTTTGTGTTTGAGACCTAGGACAAGTCATAACCTGATCTTTCATAAAACCCCCAGCATTCTTGCATTATTAGGTCAGCTGTATCCTTTCTCTATCTTGCTTTCATACAGTCTTTAAAAAGTTCAATTTATGTATGCCATTCTAGCTTTTCAACTTAGTGGAAAAAAAAAGGAAGAAGGAACCAAACCCAAAGTGCATACAAACTGCTTTCTGTGCTCATAATAGGCATTTCTAGAGGAGTCAACAACTCAGAGTATCACAGAATCACAGAATGGTTGGGGTTGAAAGACAGCTCTGGAGGCCATCTAGTCACACCCCCTGCTAAAGCACAATCACCTGAAACAGGATTGCATCCAGGCAGGTTTTAACTATCTCCAGAGAAGAAGACCCCACAGCCCTTTCCTCATTCTCATTGCATTCTCTTACAGGGCAAGTTGGTGTGATGAAGGCACCCTCCCTGCAGGAGTGAAGAGCACCATGGTTCAAGCACCAGCAAACGATGGGCCTGGACTGGAACCAGCCCCGCTGGGCAGGCTGCGAGTTCTGTGCTGGGCTGCATCTTCTCAGGAACAAAGGAGTCCAGACCGTGTCTCATCAGGAGCCCAAACTGGGGCTGGCCAGAATTAAAACTGCTATGGCCACGCAGTTGCACCTACACCAAGGGAGTGGGCTGCCCGTGAGTCAATCACTCCAAAACCAAAGCCACCCAAGCCCACTGCATTCTCCTGCACCATAGCTGGTTGCACAGCAGCCATCTCGACCTTCCATGAGCAGGGCCACTGCTCAAGGTTACTCCTCAAGGTCCCAGCATCTGATATCTATAACAAGGTAGGTAATGCTTCATGTTAGGCCTAAAATATATTGTATGCTGTAGCTTAATTATTAGAAGTGTGATAAATAGCAATGTTTGACTACTGTCTAAATTGTTGTCTAAATCAATGTCTAATCACCATCTAAACTATCATTTCAATGAGCATTTAAATAAGTCTCAATTAATTTTATGTCATGGTTTAATTAACATTAAGCTATTTCTTTATCACCATTTTTTTATTCCATTATCAATTAATTACCATTTGATTATCATTTGATCATTAATAGAAACCTTTTAGTTATCCCCACAATTATGACTTCTCTTGATACTTTATTTGCAACAGCTAGACTTTTTTTCTTTTTTTTTTCTTTTTTGAACAGATGGATAATGCAGTTTTTATTACTTTACTAGATATCCCAGGGAAAAAAAATCTTTAGCCATAAAATTCATACCCTGCATTATATATATTTGTATTTGTGTGTGTGTGTGTGTGTGTGTGTGTGTGTGTGTGTGTGTGTGTGTGTGTGACAACAAGGTCTGGTTTTCACAATTATTTTGCTTCTTCTCCTCAGGCTTAGCTACAAAGTTCACCAATAAAATATAGATTCCAATGCATATAAAATCTTTGGAATATTAAAGCACTGGATGTAGAGAGTTCCAAGACAGACAAGGCATCCACTGCAAAAAATATTCATGCAAAGTGTTCAGACAATACATATATTGTAAATCAAACAAAGGAGGAAAGAAACAGTCCATTCTAGGAGAAAAAACATGCCTTTGTTTTCCCATGGCTTTGTTAGACACAAAGAATGCTGAATAAGTGATGAACTTAGCTTTTGTGTGATTAAGTGCACAAGCTGTATTTCTGAATTTTAACAGTCAACTGAACGATTTTCAGTAACCTTTGTAATTAAACATTAATTCTTCCATGACATTCTTTCACGTAATGCAGATCTGAATAGCCACATCTTGCAGCTACCTATTCTAGAACCAGTGAGAGGTCTCAAATTTTTGTGCTGCTTCAAATCAACGTAATTCAAGATATCAGATATCAATGAAATTATGCTTATTAAATATGACACGACAAATTAATGCAAAATAGCCTAAAAATACTAGTCTTCTGAATCTCTTTATTACTAGGGCTTCCCTATAAAATCAGTGTAAACACCCTTCTCAAAAGACCATTTCTCCAAATAGTAAATAAATAGAGAAATGGAAGAGAGACCTAGCAACATAGGAGAAATAACTTTGTCAGGGAATGTTCCCTACACAAATATGCTTTACAAATTTTTCACCATACAAGCGCACAAATACTATATAATATTAACTCTATCACGACTATTCTTTTACTTGCTAAGTTTTAGTTTCCTCACTCAAAGTTATTCTGTGACAAAGGAAAAAGACTATAAAGCTCCCTAGTAGCTTGCAGGGAAAAATATCTTCTCCTGAAGGGGAAGAATGGCTACATTTAATTAGCTGAAGACATGCTGGTTCCAAGGCCTGTTTTTCACATGCAGGATTAGAACAGAGATTCTTTCACTGTCACCCTCTTACATAAATATTTCCTTCCCTGAGGCTATATTCAATTTAGAACTGGAATAATGAAAAGTCAACAGTGGCCTGACAGGGACAGGCACACATGGATAAATTTTGGCACTGTCATTATTTTCTATTTGGTGAAGCTTTGAGAAAAGATTAGGAAAAGCTTTAAATTCACATGCAGACATCATACCTACTCAGAATGGCAAGCTGAAGCAGACTTTTACAGCACATTCCAAACCATGCTCAAACTTTAATGTGCTCCATTTCTCCATTTGTAAAGCAGAAATGAAAGACTCCTTTTCTCTTTCTTCTACCCTTCTGTAAATTAATGATTTAGACTCTAAGCTATGTGAGATATTCACCTCTAATATATACCATATATACACTAACCCCTTGGCAAAGCTGCATGGTGAGTACCATGCTACGATTTTAGTGACGCCAGTGCTGTCAGCACCAGTTAACTGCTCCCCAGGCTGTAAAGCAGAGTTACTTTAGGGATTAAGTAAGCAGACACAAACTGTAGACTGCATAGGTCTTATGCAAAAGACAAGGACTTCTATGCTCCATCAGGGGTTTTCCTCAGTATATCCACACCGTAACTTTAAGTATACAAGGCATTCTGAGGACAGTCAAAGAGAATAACTACACTCAGGAGAGCTACTCCAACTTGGACTTGACCAAAATTTAGATACTGATAGTTAAGGCAAGGCAGAATCTAGGTAACATGGGTCTTGTTTTTATCATTATGTGTATGTACAACATCCAAGATGTTGGATCCAGACTTCCTTCGAGAACTTTATTGCACACCAGAGAATGAAGTACTAGTTTTGTTTCTATAGATTCACTAGTCACATAGCCTGCTCAGTTTTAGACAGTATCTCACAGTTTGTCCGGCAGAGTTCCTTCTCAATGAAGATGCAGCAATAATGATGAATAAACAAGTTGACAGACAAGTCTATTAACTTTGTCTCTTTTAAGATAAAAACTACAATTAATCATCCAGCTTAATGAAGATTCTCATAGCTGCAAAATTAACTAAAGGACATTATCTGTGCAAAACATTCACAGATAACCAGCATCAAACACTTAAGACACAGAAATGTTGCTGTTGCTATTTGTAAAAGGATTTTCTTTAATGTCTTATTTCCTGATAATTTTCATTGACATTTCATAATTAAGTATCACTAAGCCCACACTACAAAGACATGTTCCATTTTGGATGTAGTTTTCACTTCGAAAATGTTTTCTACAATAATTAAATGGAAGATCATAATCTGAAGTCTCTTAGAGACATTTGAAATAAAATAACTGTAAAAATTGAGAGTCTATTCCCCATCTAAGGACAACTTTCAGCTGAAAAGCTCTGCAATATAGAGCAATAAATCCACTAAATCCCTGAAAACTCATACTCTAGAGTAAACTAAAAAATGAACAGTATTATCAATTTATGCGGTAGTTGTTTTAAGAAACCAAAGGAAGGGAATTTTTAGGGGAGGAAGGTAGGGAAAGGCAAGAAAAAATAAGTTTCTGCTCTGTCCTCCCACCACTCTACCAAAATCTCAGAACCAGGAGTACTTCCTGCTTCCCACTGATTTTTAACCTGCTGACTGTGGGATCTTGTCCTTTCTTCATTCGTGTGAAACAGCATCCTTGGTCTCTTCCCACTTCTTTTAGGGTGGTCTTCACAGTAGCTTCCTTAGCTCCTGTCTTCTCCTTCTCAGAGTTCTGTCCTCACTCTTCTTCTGTTGTCCTTTTAGATTTCATTTCAGCCATGGCCTGTCTTCAAAACATTTCTAAAATATGCTTGGGGTTTCTTTTTTCTATTTTGCTATGCAACCAAAAATATCATTTATATTCTTAGGAATTACAACAATATCCTTTTTTTCTGGCTTTGCCACAAGCCTTGCCTGTACAAAGTCATAACATTGTTACAATGAACTTCCTATGCCATAACTTAGATTGCGGCGTGCATTTCTGTGCATTACTACATCTATGGTTTCACATGCAAAGGATGATGAAAATTGTTGTTACTCATAAAATTGAGGTGAATAAAACTGTAACTTTGGACAGCAGCGTCAGAGGTCAGATTAAAAAAAAAACAGAAGATACATTTGGCCTACAAATTGAAAGTTACAAGTCTGTGCTAGTCAGCTACTTATCCACTTAATCTTTTATTCCCTTGAGATAGCTGGCATACACTGTCCAAAAGCACTTCTCAGATGGAGCATGCTCTCCTGCTCCACTGTCATGTAATTTGATATTACCTCTGGAAGATACTGCCTGTGCATCCAAGGCTCATTTTATATAATTTTATCTGTCTGAGTGTTCATATCTCTACAAGTACAATGAAATTCCACACATTATAAAATGTCAATGTTCCACTGATAGTACAATTTTATTCCCCTGTTTATCACAATAATATCTGAGCTCTTTAAAACACCTACTGGATCTCTTACAGATTGTTCCTTGCTAATCCTTTCTTTCTTGAGTGGAGAAAAATGTCCTTGCAGAAGAATTTTTTGACTACTTTTCCAGCATCCATTTTTCCCCCTCATAACACAAAATAACCACTAACCTATCATCGAGAAAATCCTCTCCAAAAGATTATTGTTTCTTCTGTTTCATGTCTGACACAGTTTACTTTAGGAACATGAACACACTCAAAGAAATCCACAGTCACAACAGAAGAGTGACTTGAAAGTGAGATTCCTATGGAGGCATCAAGCTTGTGAGTGGGTAGGCACAAGTAGCAGTTACAGAATTTTCCAATGAAAATGGAAACTCAGAAATGAAAGAGCAAAATTAAACCAAAACCAATTACAAGTCAATTAGCTTTTATACAATTATGTTTTGGAAGAGAATATTCACTAGCATTGATACAAAATCACTAAAGTACTTGGTTTGAGAAATAATTACTTCTAAGCACAAAGTCCCAACACCCCAAACTCTTTAATCAAAGCTACCAATCAGCTTTTGGCACAGCAATTATTAATAATGAATTTGCTTCTTTTATAGTCTGTAGGGAAGGAAAAAAAATCACGAAATATACACATCTGTACAACAAAGAAAAGATTTCTCAGGGAACAGGCAACTGTCGTAACTGATAAAACATATTCCTAATGATGACTGTCAAACAACCTCAATTCCAAATGTCTAATTCTGCACTAAAGTCAGGAAGAATTCCACTTGTACAAGAAAAGGCAGGAGGAGGGACCTAATCAAAAGTTTCAGAAGATAGTACCCAAAGAAACTACTGAGAACTGTAAATGCCTTGAAAACCAGAACTGGATATGTTTAACTGCCACCTACTTACCAACATTTAAAAAAACTACAAGCAACCCACAAGCTTCTTTTATTTAGAAAACTAAGATTAGATACCATCCAAAATTGTTGGGCTTTTTATTTAATTCTGAACTGAATTTTTTTGCACAAGAATACTAAACAGAAAGGGATACAGAAAGGGAAAGGGGAAGCAAAACTAATATACAGAATGAAAACAGGCAGTCTTCAGTTTTAGAAATTGCTCTAGACAAAATTTTAGGGGTGCTGAGACATTACTGAGGAATCTGCCTAAAACCAAACTAATGGGTTGTGCTAGATGTGGAATAAGAAAAATATGTATTTTCTCTGGTCAGATGGACAAGATTCTCATGTTCCTTGGCTGGTTTTAATTGTTTCGGCAGGCAATAATAATCAAAAATATACAGAAACACTGTGACACATTTTTGCTGTCAAATTTTCTGCATATAAAGGCCCTGGGTTTTGGCAGCTCTCATGGTCTTTGCTTCTGTCTTCCTTGTTATGTACTGCAAATTTTGGTAGCAATCTTTATCTTATTTTTCTTCTTTTAATCAAAGATCTGTTTTGCCAGAGGCTCTCTGCTGCACTGCAAATGAAGAGACAACAATCTTTTGGACAAATCTCTTTTTAAAGGCTTTTACATAACAATAAGCACCTGGACTCCCTAACTCAAATGGGTTCCTCCACTAAAACAAACAGGTGTAAGAGAAGAAATCTGAAACCAGGACTAAAACTTTACAGAATTTACAATCTGTACTAATGACAGTAAAAGAAATAGGCTGGTGTAAGCAACATGCAGATGGGAATTACATTGAAGATCCAGTAGGATGCAAAGATAGAGTTAGAAGAGGGCATGAAGAACAAATGTCAGGCTTCTCCCATTTTTACTTTTGTACTGTTGACAAATAGTTATGGAAACAAAATGTAAGTACTGCATCTCACTTTAATATTATAGAATCATGGAATGGTTTGGGTTGGAATGGACCTTTACAGATCACCGAATCCAAACCCCCTGCCATGGGCAGGGACAACTTTGCACAAGGTCACTAGATAGTCACTCACATAAGTAAACATGCTGAAGACTAGTTTAGGTATCAGAATTGTCATGATAGTATTCTTTTTTTTCTTTAAAAAATAACAGGTTTCACACACTGCATTGAAAAATGTGAAAAAATGAAGGCTGACAAGAACTCAGAAAACATTATGGCTAATGCCAGAGTTGAGATTGCTTAGTGTCTTAATTTCTCCCCTTATGGCATATGCATTATAGCAACATTATATTCTGGTAAGTTACTTTTCCCACTTGGAAGGATGCTTTATATTACAATTCTATTAATGTGTTTTTAAGCATAGAAAATGCTATGATGGGACTATTATTCCTATCAAGCAATGAAGTTGACTGTGGAGAATGAGAAAACCCAAGCAGGTTTCAGTTTAAAGCGTTAAGAAAATCAGACTCCTTTGTAATAAGACAATGGTGGAAGCCCCAAGAGAAAAGAAAGGAGAACACATCTGTTCCTACTGACGTCAAGGAGGCTAAGGGCCAGGCTCTGCCCCTGTGCACGCACAGCTACCAGTACTTTCAGCTGAAATAACTTGTAACTTAGGGTTCAGCTGAGTCTTGTGCATTGAAGTCAAAACTTCATAGTATCGTTAAATGTCATAAATTATTATCAATGCATTTTGCTCGTGCCTAAAATGTTGTACAAACTGAATCTTTGACAGTCCCTGCCTTGAAAATTCGAGTATCCTAGACTAAGAAAATAAGCAACTAGCATTAAGGAGGACACTGAGAAACACTGGCAGAGGCTGTCTACATCCAGAGTTTGGTTATTCTAAACTATGAAATTTCCTGTTGCTGAAGCTTAGAACATAAATATACTGAATGCTTTTTAATTCATATTTTTTTGTTAGTTATTAAGTGATCAACTGGAATTTACTTTAAAAATTATTCCCTTTCAAATGGTTTGGAAATTGTTGCAGAAATACATCAAAAATTATTTAAAAATGGTTTCTTGATGATGGTTTCAATTATAAAGAAGTCTATTTGAGTATTGTTGACAGTTCTTCTTGCAATGTTTTTCTTCTTCCTAGTACTTTTGAGTCAGTTTTCGGCATATATATTACACCTCAACCAATTGAACAAAAAGTGTTAATCTACCTAATTTACTTAACAACTTATAAAGCTATAATGGAAAGAAAGAATAAAGAAAGAAAGGAAGAGTAAGGAATTGAAACAGTGGTCATGGAGAGACAGCTTAATCTATTTGCTTTTAAAAAATATCTGCAGAAGCAATACTTCCAATGTCAACATTTTTAAATATTGTCTTTTCTCAGTAGAAAGTCTATAGCAATTTTTATTTAGTGCATAATTTTATATGTGGGACCTGAAATTATTTCAAATAAACAGTTCCATATGGATCAGCTGGATATTAACTTATTAAGGGGTGTAAGTAAAGGTTGTTATGGTGCCTTCCTACATTGTATTTCAACATCATTAAGAGAGTTTTCATATCCAGTAGGAATATTATTGTACTCTACTATACTCTACTGCACTCTACTATATTCTCCGTGGAAACCATAAAATAGTGCTCAGTATTTTAAACTGCACTGTTGTTGACATGTGACAATTAGTTTTTCAGTCATTTTTTGAATGTTTATGTAAAATTTTTGCCCATATCTGTTAAAAAATTAATAAAAATTCATAAGAACTGTTTATCCATTGTCTTGCTTTCATTTAAATGCAATCTGAGGATATCCAGAAATACCCTGCTACTAAAGTGTACATTAGTACTCAGTTTAATATTAAAAGGAAAAAAAACTTATGGCAAACTATGGCAAATAAACAGACTGTCTATTGCTCTTCAGGAAACAGCACATTGGCTTGCTTTGCAGAGACTCAGAGACTCCAAAAGAATCAGAATTTTGGATGACATGAAAATAACTTACCATAAATAACTGCCACATAAGCAGGTCCGTAAGAAGTGGGCAATTTAGGCAAAAAAAAGTGGATGAGAGATCACAGTTCTTTTCTATACTCGCTACAACCAATTGTCCTAGATTCAGGAGTATAAACTTTAAAGAAGCCTGTGTGCAGTGTACTTGTCTCTTTATGTTCTTGTACTGTTGGCTGTGGTTAATTTTCTTCATAATAGCTGCGTATGGTGCTATGGTTTGGATTTGTAATCAAAACAGTGCTAATAACACAGGGATGTTTTCATTATTGCTTAGCAGTTTTTATAGCATCAAGGCCACCAACAACCAGGCTGGGGGTGAGCAAAGAGTTGGCAGGGGACACAGCTGGCACAGCTGACCCCAACTGACCCTGAATAGGGATATTCCATATCACACGGCATCAGGCTTGGCATATTAAGCTGGAGGAAGAAGAAGGAACAAGGGGACACTCAGAGTGATGGCTTTTGTCTACCTGAGTAACCATTATGCGTGATGGAGACTTGTTTTCCTGGAGATGGCTGAACACCTGCTTGCAGAAGGAAAATCTTGAAAGAATTCCTTGGTTTGCTTTGCTTGTATGTGGTTTTTGCTTTACTATCTTTATCTATTCTCAAGTTTCCTTTTACTGTTTCAATGCTCTTCCCCATCCCATTGTGGGAGGTCATGAGCAAGTGGCTATCTGGTCTAAACCACAACAGTTCTCCATATAACATATGCCTTCATTAGTAAAACGTAAATCAGATCCACTTTCACCAACCCTCATGGTTTATGCCATTTTTACTAAGCAAACTGGTAAAAAAGCCAAGTCAGCTACAGGAGACTTCATTTTATTAGGAACTTCCTGAAGGTCCTAATGCTTATGAAAAGTTTCATATAATTTCTATATAAATATATGTTCACCTACATAAATGTGAGCAAGACTGTGATTAAGTATTTCCCAACAGGAGAGCTTCAGAAAGCTCCAATAAGCTACTAAATATTGCTACACAATCTATGGAATAGATTTTTGATGCATTAAATGCCTAGGTAAAATCAAAAGGGCCTACTTTGAACATAGACCAAGAACTCAGGAAATATACACACATTCTCTAAGCTACACAGACACTGAAGTCAAACTCACAGGTGATGTATGAAGGTATCTTCTCCACTTTTAATTGTAACACTTTCTACTGACAACTGTCACTACAGCAAACTTGAACAAGTAAGCAGAGATACAGTCCGCTTAACAGAATTCCATACCTATGCTAGCCACGGTTGGTATGTGATAAAATTACATTTTCCTTTCTCAAAACTTTATGACACTGCTAGCTCAGAGTCATCCTATAATAATCTAATAATACTTAGGAATTTTTTTCTTGTCCTTTGTGATTTCCAAATTATGAGTCTCTAGTGTATAATCAAAATTTCTGGCTTTTTGTTTCCGTTAAAACTTCATCCCAGCTCTATGATTTTACTCTTTATCTGGTTAGCATGTTATTCCAAACATCCTGTACATTGCCTGTGGGTTTTTATCCAAATTTAATTCATTCATAGTTGCTTACCAAGACCACTTCTGAAACTGCATTAAAAAAAATCAAATCCAAACTTTTTTAAATGCTAGCCCTGACTTTTCTCTAGAATGATATCTTCTCTTAACAGGACCACTTTTTGCCATCCTTCATATTCCTAATCTCTTACAATCTCTTACTGTCTCTATATTCTGTAGTTTATCAAATGGGTTCCATAGCAAAAACATCCCTGAAATTCAGTGTTGCATGTTGTCACCAGCAAGGTCATGTAACTGAAAATTCCTAGTTCTCTTTTCATTTCATAAATACTTGTACTGTCTGACAATCTCCATGAACAGGGCATCACCTCTGACTTCGCAAATTTACATGAAGTTTTACTCCCCTGATTTGAAAACCCTCTTGATTTTAATTTCCCTGAGAAAACAGTAACATCCATTTGTATACATTAGTTTATTCCCCTTCATTGTTTTTATTTTGCTTCACCTTTTCTCCAGTCAGCAATTATCAGGAAAACCAGTACCCAGTTTGAGTAGAACCTTGATTTTTCACCCCTTCCTCACTAAAAAAAGAGCTCAACTTCTTAATTTCACGATTTCTTTACATTTTTACAAGTGATGCATCTTTTGCTGTTTATTATTTATTTTAACAATCTAATTTAACTTGAATGTTGCCAAATCTCACCTCACCCTTGCTGTTTCTAACCTCTAAGACACAACTTTCTCCTCCTACTACTTCTATCTTGTTTGAAGTCACTCCCTTTGCAAATAAGTAGTCTTCCTTACACAATGTTCTTCTCACTTACTAAAGAAATTTCCAGACTTTCCCCATATTCACATGTTCAAGAGACCTCAGTATTTCCTTCTATTTTCCCTACAGCATATTTTTAAAGCTGAAAGGCTTAGATTTCAATCAATTTATATTGACATTCATTTTAAACTGATTGAACCCATGATTACTAAATCAAAGATTATATCCCCTGAGTAGAACAGGATTTTTGAATGTTGCTAAATGATGAATATCTATATGTTTTTTCTACTAAAATAAAATCTTATATGTGTCTCACTCATTGCCTTGTTTTTGCAATTATGTATATTCAATAGTACTAATTGAAACCCATAGGTCAAGAGCATTTACTTCTCTTGACCCTGGAATTTACTGCTACCAGAGAAATAATAAAATTAAATAATAATAATTCCTACTTTTGCGCAGATCTAGGATTTTCTAGTATGCTAATCATTTAGTGAATTTGTATTATGAGTTGCTGAACCATATAGCCCAATAGAAGAGAGGCTGCCATAGCAACATTTTCCTAGTCACTAGCAAGTCTGAACACATATTCCTAACAGGCACACACACACAAAAAGTATGTATAAACAAATATACATATATAGAAATAAGCACAAGGCCAACCACATAAATCAACATAGACAGAAACACTCAACCAAGCACAGATGGCATGAACGGTGAAATCCTGTCCTCCTCTCTGGCATGAGTCCCTGTAACCTGAGGTGTGACTCTTGCTGCTGGCACTTACGCCCATGCAGAGACACATATACGGAGACCTCTCACACAGTAAGATTCAGAAACAGAGTCTAGTCTAGGAGAGACTGTGCTGATCCGGTGCAGGGCATAGCCAGACAAGCAGACTGACCAGCAGTTTATTTGCACAGGACTGGCCCTATTTACCTCCTCATTCCTCTGTTGTCTCACACTTGCTCATTCCTATATCACCTTGATCCCTTCCTTTCCCTGCCTTTCGCTCTTGCCCTAAACATCCCAAAAGTCTTAACCCCAAAATGCTCTATTATCCACCCCATAATGTGTCGCGTAGCCCTAGGCAGTAATACCCACACAGAGCTTTTTGGTTGACTGCTGGGTGTGTCCCCCACCTCCACGGGAACTGAGGCTTCCCTGGGAGGGGATGGTTATGGGCTCCCTTTCTCAGACCCAGCTCCCCCACCTGCCTAAGTGCTCCTAAACTCCTCTGTGCATGTGGAGATGAGCTTTTAACCACCTAACCTAACACACTGTCAACTGAGATTAAATATCACTGTTGAGATGCTGCCAGTGCTGCACATTCAGCTCTGCAATGCCAATCAACAGAAGAGGCTCAAGGCAGGGAGTAAACAGGAGCAACTCAAAACAGAGCAACTGTAGAACTACACAGGTGAAAAGCCATACCATAACCACTATAAAAATAAACACAATTAATTTCCACAAGGGAACTTAGGTTCAGAGTTTTTATACATCAACTGAGAGGCTAAGAACTTTACCTTAATGAGATTCCTTTTCTCTTTGCTGCTTTCCTCTACCACTACAGACAACATTCCTAACTATACTCAGGTTGCCGAAGGAGCTCTTCTCGTTTCAGACCTTATCACAATGGAAATCATCAACATTTCCAGCTCGGGTCTACTCCAAAACCTTGCTGAGGCACCAGTTGACCACCGGGTCAACTGAGCAGGCGCAGCACCCTGGAAATTCCCGTGTTTGTTTTTTCTGGGAACTCACCCAGCATGGCTTTTCTTGACCAGACAACCCTGTCTTGCTCGTAAAGTACGAAGAGCTCTCAGACTACAATGATTTGACATGCACCGGTGACATGCATTATCAGTCCAAACTAGACTGCCTGGTGTTATTTATCCACCAACATAGCTGTGCTTGTCCTGGACATGGGATGGGTCGTGGTTTTGTAAACTGTGATAGGAATCCAGCCTTCTTTACGAGCCTGTCGGTTACTCAGTATGTGCACAGCACTCTATAAGTAACAAAAATAGACATGCTGCCTACTCCTGGGTCTCAGAAATATTAGGACGCCCTTGGTAAAGGGGAAGCATGCCCAGGTGACCTTGAGCACAGCACAGTGCCTGTCCTCTGCTCTCCCCTTCCAGGCATGGAGCAGGAACCAGTGCCGGAGGAGCTCCCTCTATCCCAGAGAGCGCTGCGTTTTTTAGGGGCGCGAGCTGAGGAGCGCTCGAGCGCTCCGAAGCCGGGAGGTGAGAGAGGGAACAGGGAGCCCACACACGAGCTCGAGGCATTACAGCGGATTTTCCTTCAAACGGCGAGACCCAGGCACACAGCTCTTCCCGGCGACGCTCTCTCTTGTCTCTGGCCTTGCGGCGCGGCGGGCGCCCGCCCTCCCGCGTTCCCCGCCGCCCAGCGCGGTACGGCCGGGCAGGCAGGCGGCGAGGACGCGGTGCCGGGCGCGGAGGTCGGAGCGGGGCGCGCAGCCCCATCGGCCGGGCGGGGGCGGCCGGGACTCCCGTGAGGGGCCGGCTGGCGCGGAGCGGA
>VZTJ01000388.1:381024-450400 GCA_013397795.1 Orthonyx spaldingii
GCGGGGCCATCTCCCCCTCCGCGGCGGGAGCGGAGTGCGGCGGCCCGCGGAGGGGGCGGGGAGGATGACTTCATGCCGCCGGAGCGCCGTGAATTTAGGAGCAGCAGCTGCTGCCGCCGCCGGCGGGATGTGGGGGTGAAGTGACAGCGGGAGCTGCCGCCGGCTGAGGGAGGAACAGCGCCGGGCACCCGCCGAGCCCAGGGGCTCTAGGCCGCCACCAGCAGCCGCTGCGGGAGAGAGGGAGGGAGGGAGGAAGATGCTCTGAGCCGGTCGCTGAAAGGTGAGGAGCGGGAGCTGCCGGGCGCGGGGGCGGTCGGCGAGCGCTGCGGCGCTGCCCGGCCCGGGGAACGCGGCGCTGGCGCTGGCGCTGCGAGCTGCCTGCTCCGGGCAGCGTCTGGAGCTGTGCTGGCGCTCGTAGCTTCCTCTCTTTTCCTCTCCTCGCCTCTGCCGTGGTTCCCTCCAAAAGCGGCAAGGCTGCCCTCTCTGAAGCGCCACAGCGCTGCGTGTTATCTTCCATGGCCAGGATGTGCGGTGGCGCGGCGCCAGCTCCCGCTCGGCGCCCCGGGCTGCTCTCCGTGCCCGTGCCGGGGCCGTGGCGCGGCGCCGGGGGCTCCCTGTCAGTGGCGTAGCGCAGGACGGGGGCGAGAGCGGGAGGGCTGCGGCAGGTGCGGGACTGCGCCCCGGGCTGCCCGGGTTCTCCCCGGCCCGATGCGCCTTCCTCAAGTGACCGGGAAGACATCTTAGGGCAGAAGGGCTTCAGGGGAACAGAAGCAAAAAAAGATGTCATCTCATACGCGTTCCTGGATTTGGAAGTCGCTTCACAGGGAACTAAAGAGTGCAGAAGTTGGAGAACCGACCCTTACGCCAAAATGGATTCTGTCGTCTTCTTCGAAGACTTGTGTGGTTTTTTTCTTTTATTCATTTTTATTATCTAGCCCAATGTTTGCGACAAACGAAATAGCAACAAAATTCAAATGCTTTTAGTTTTTAATGGAAACATTAGTAAGGCGCTGTTCCATCATATCACCTGTAGAAGTGGAAAAAACAAGAATGCATGCATATTGTAGCTTGACTGTTGACATTGCACATTGTGGTATGTACATAGGTCTTAACATCAAGTGAATGGTGTTTTGGAATTGAGAAGAAGGAAAAAAATCTGCCTGACCTATTTCTGCACCTGATACACTGGTGGTTTTTGTTGGTTTTTTTCTGTTGCTTGGTTTGTTTTTATTTTTTGTTTAACTTCGTTTTGCTTTAAAAAAAGAAAACTTGCCCTAAAGCAGGTATGGCAATACAGGAGGTTGGCATGCAGAGGCAGCTCATTAGAATAAGCACTGTCTGCGTATGTATTAGTTGATGGCTTTATGCTGTTTGGAAATGGAAGCAATGACTGTGTTTCTGGGAAGTAAAGAATTGGGAATTCTTCTGTTCTTCATGAAAAAGGAAGCAGGATACTGGAAACTGAAGGTTATTTTATTAAATGTCTGTTTACCTGTCTGTTCATCTTCAAGGATCCTCTTACCCAGAGCATTCACAGAGAAGCTCAGACAGTTGTGGGATTCTTGGTTGTCGTTGAAGCCTCTGGTCATGGTGCTAGAGTGACAGAAGTAATACTTAGGGAGGTAACGGGGAGTTGCTTTGTTTGTTGTCATTATTTCTGGGAAGATGTTTGAATACAACCGATACTGTTGCTGGGTATGCCGAAGGCGAATGATAGCTACAGAGACAGAAAATGTGTATAAAAAACAACTGAGACTTCACAAGGCTGAAACAAAGAGCGAGTGATGAATTACAGTGTCAGAAACAGATAAATTTTTTCTCCAAAGCACAGTCATTAACTATGATCCTGTACAGGCTTGTTGCTTTAAGCATGTCATGGCACATGCAATATATGTATTTCAAACTAGAAAAAAAAATTCTTATTTTGTCAAACCTGTATCTTTCATCTACCATACATTTATTTTGTTCCTGTAAAACACTAAGAAGCGTTGGTTAGGACATTTCTATTTGTTTTTCCTTTCTAGAATTAAGTATGGCTGACTGTTCCAAAGGTTGCAATGTTTGCAATGTTTGGCTGATTTCTTCTCTAGTTGCATTGGGTTGGAAAAAGAAACCATGGAGCTGAGTTCAGATGCTTCACATATTAGCCCACCCTTTCTATATGAAGTCAATTTCTTCGCTGAAGTGAAGAAATCAAGTAATGACCTCGCAGTGAGTTGTTGCAAGCACAGGGTAATAAATACTCACTAATGTTGACACAATGTTATCACACCAAATTTAGGTCTTTGTGCTTCATGGCAAACCTAGTATTTCAAGACTCTTGGTTAACTTTTTTTTAAAACAATATGGTAGCAGAGATGAAGCAGTAGTTGACCAAGAACCCCGCTGCAAATTTGGATTGCTTTTGTTTTTATCTTGTGTACTCCAAAGCAAATGGTGTAATGTGCATGTGTCCATAGAAAAAAAATTTATATCTAATTATACATTTGAGTTTGGTTCAGTGTTGTAACTGATGTAAATCCATTTCCCAGATTTCTTTCCCAGAACTCTTCTTCCTCCTTCTGTTACTGTAACTTTTATACTTCTGCCAATCAAAGAAAAGCATCTTTATTGTGGTTGATCTGGGGCAGCAGCACCACTGACTGGAAGAACAGCCGAGTTGGCCAGCTGGTTCGTGCCAGACAGACTGGGCAGCAGCTGAGATTTAGTTGTCTTTTCCTCAGAGGTTCTGCTATTTTGGAACAGTTCATCTGGGTTTGTTGTTCAGATTTGTAAGAGCTTAATTATCTTTGAGATTTCTAGGCTGCAGTCAGCCTTTGAACCAGCAGGTTCATTTACCCAGTTTTATTAGTGGGGACCAGATGGGTATGTTTGCAAAAGGCTTGTTTCCGTAGTAGAACAAACTGGAAAACCCAGCGACCTTGAATGCACCTGAAGTTGCAGAGGTTTGATTTCACTTGTAGTCTTTTCCAAGGGCTAAGATGAAACGCTTCAGTTAAATATATCTTCTATTATCATGAGAAATTTAGAAATTACGTTTTCAAGTGCTGTTTGAACTGACTGAAATAACCACTTTTCAGAACAAGCAGGTAATTTTTCACTTATGTTGTTACTAGGCTTTCAGTTTGATTATTTTTTCCAATTTAAGAAGTCTATAAAGAAAGGCTTGAGCAGGACATAAGGGGACAGGTATTACACAATGAACTTAAAACTATGTACTTTAGCATGTGCAAACAATCAAGAGTATTTCAACAGTAGTGATACCATTTTTGTTTTGAAGAACAAATGCATTCATACTTTCCAAATGCACATCCTTCATGTGCAATAGCTAATGTTTCTGGGAGAGAAAAAATGATATAAAAAATAAATTCCAGGCACAATAAAACTGGAACTTGGTCTCCTACTATGCAAATGGTTCTAATGTTGGATTAATTGTCAATAGAAGATCTTTATGTGAGTGCCCAGTCAAATGCAAAGGTAGCAATCATTAAGGAGAACTAAGAGTTTTATCCATTTATAATATAGCAGTGGTGGCAACAAGACAGATATTGATTATCTTTTTATTTTGAATTTGACATAGGTAAGTCAGCACTTCACAACCCTGATAATGAGCCCCTGAGTTTAATATGAAATATGGAGACAGAAATGCAGAGTTCATGTATTCTTCTTGCAAAAGAAAGCTGATTGAAGCCTTTCACTTGAAGGGAGCTGCATGTAAACAGCAACACAAGCATGGATCCATTTATATGTATTGCTTTCATGATGTGTCAAGAAACTAGCTTTGAGAAAGTCTCCATATTGTCTACTCTTAGAAAATTACTTTATTAAGACAACATTATAAAAGAAGGGATCTGATTGTGCAAGAACTGTATGTTTCCAGTATATATCCCAATCTTGAAATGTAATCATATCAGAGGAGAAAGTAACACAAAATGGACTCTTGACAGTTGGTGCAAATGTCCCAGCCAAACGCCAGATCAATGAATTTCTTTTCTTTTTCCTTTAATTCTTATGGTAGAACCAATAAGATATGATAGTGGGTTTTGTCTTTCCTAACATACTGAAGATACACTGCATTTCTGAGCTGGTGATATTTCTATGATTGTAAAGTGATTCCAGGGTATCTTTGCTCTTCTTCCCTGGCTGAACCAAGTATAAAACATGAACTCTGAGGAAGAGCTGCAGTAGAAGAATTTTCACGTCAGCTGGGGTGTAGGTCTCTCTAGCAGAATTTGGTTTGTTTTCTAACCTTTATTAAAATGAATTTTAAAATTGCCTACATTGCTGTTCATTGCCTTTACAGGACTCATGGGGAATTTATGGCAACTGTCTGGTCTCTGCACAGTTCTGTATCCCTTTCTGCATTCATGTCCCAATGATTCATCAGATGTGATAGGCAAATAGGTCTAATGCCAACATATGATCTTAGTGTCTCTTACTTTGACTGCTTCTTTTTGTCACATTTTTGTTCTAGCAACTATTCCAAAAGATCCAGAGGTATTTTGAAGTTATCTTGGCAGCTGTTAGCTAGCCCGTGAAATGTGCTGCAGCTTTAATGAGATCATATAGATCTTAATATATCCATATAATTATATATATTATATAATATATATATTTGCTAACTATTCACTCATTTGCCTTCTACCTCCTACAGAATTTCCACTTACACATATGGTGAGCACATAACTGTGGTGAAACGATCTCACCACCTGTTGTTTTAAAATAGCACAGATGCTTATTAATGGCCCTTCCATGATACTGTTTATAGTACATGTTAAACCTCACTTAAAATACTGTGGATCATGTTGGTGGAGGATATTATTACTTCAGCAGCAGCCTTAAATTGATTCCTGTTCAGCATCTTGACTTAACTTGTCGGTCATTAGTAGGTAGGAGAGAGGTAAGCTCCACAGAAGAGTCAAAGCTGTGATGCTCATTGAGGGAGCTGTCATTGACTCCTTCACAAGGTGTTCTGTGGAAATGCCTGCTGCCTGTTGGATAACTAGTCACCCCCAAGAGCTGCACAAATCACGAGCGCACATTCTCTACACTCATAAGTTTTGCACTCAGTTGATGTGAATTCCTTCAGGCCAAGCTCAACAGCACTTTCACACTTCAAAGCAAGGAAAGTAAATAATTGCAGAACTTTAACCTTGACCAAGACTGTTGCCTAATATATATGTGTCTTTTTATCATGGAAAAGTTATTTCTAAACTGACTAAATTAAGTTTAGGTCCAAATGTTCCATCAATTCCTGTTTTCTTTGTTCAATCTCATGAGTCACTTGGGTTCTCAATTTTATTTGCAAAGAATTTCTAGAGTTTTGCCTAATGTTTCTGGTCTGCAGCTCTCTCCATTTGTCTTGGAATTATTTTGTTTTTTGTCTAACCCAGTCAAAGTGAAAGTTAAAAATATATTTCTCCTTCAAAATCATCTATCCACAGGTAGACCAAGAAAAATCCTTGATGTTAAGTGTCAGTTGGCTGAGAGGTAAATTTGAAAGGGCAATCAGGCTAAACAGACTCAACTACTTTCAGCCTTCCCAACGTGCTTGCTTGAGGCACAGAAAGTTCTTCATATCAGTATGTTGCTAGTGAATTCCAAGAAAACACTATTACACACTGAAAAAAAATATATAACAAAAAAGAAACAAAAGATGTGTCTCATTCAAGTTTAGCAAAAACTCATAACTAGTAGGATGAGTAGCTTTGGGTTTTTTATGATTTTTTTTAATGAAGTGTATATGAAAATTTTTTTTCCTGTGATAATGACAGGCAGCATTGATTGTTTGGGTTTATTATTGCTAATAAGTTAAAAAAATAGTTGTTCACACTAGAACAGTGACTGTCGAATGCCAGTTGAAATTATATAGGATGGGTAAAAAAACCCTCCTCTTCAGTAGAAAAACTCTGTGGCATATTACAATGTAGCTTGCAAGAATATAAGTCTGCTATGAAAATAAGATGGCTGGCAAAATTCCAGTAAAGGATGCTTAGAGAAGTAATGAATAAATTAGGTGGAGTAATCATCTTTTGGTACAATATCCCAGTGTTTGGTGCTCAGCATTGATTAGGAGTTCCGTGGGCATAAAGCAATGTTTGCACTATTACATTTAATTGCAGGAGACATCTGTTCACAGGCTCCACAGTATCCTTTGGCATGATTCAGAGGATGTGGACTGTAAGGAAGAAAGTCTCTTTGTTTTCCCTTAAAATTTGTTGCCTAATGGTTTAATTGGGGGCCCTTTTAATTGACATGATGTGAGTAATGTTAAACAATTATTTCCTTTTCAGTTTCTCATGAGTCAAGATTTTCTGTCACATTCTTGTTCCTCAAGAACAGAGTCGTCTTCCCGTGTGTACTCTTTCTGCACATATGGACTCTATTTCATATTTGATTTATTCTTTGACACTATTTTTTATACTTCCTGAAAATTTATTCCTGATGTGCAGAATTTAGAAACTCTATTTAGTAGTACAATAATTTCATATATATGTCCCTTTTCTTTCCCATTTTTTCACTATGCATATTTTTCTAGTTACTAATTACATTTCAGTTGAGCTGATCTCTTGTGTCCCTATGAAGTTCCTTTTCATTATAGGATCAATACAACAATATGTTTGTATGATTTTAAGATACTGATGCCATTAGCAGGAGACAGAAGATTTGATAGCTGTATATCAAAAGTGCATTTTAAATGTAGGAAAGAACAAACTGTAGTGTGTAGCCTACAGAGAAATTCTTAGTCATAAACCCTTCCTTTGTTTTGTGTTACTCTTGTTTTAAAATAGTTGGATGATGGCAGCTTTACTGAGTTGGGCTAATATTTTTGAGCTCAGATATGGGAAGCAGAAAATAAATGAATACGGTTTGTTAATGTATATAAGAATTGGAGCATGTGAAAATAATTCAGACTCTAAAAGGCAGCCAAAATGTGAAACACTGTATTAAAAAAAAAAAAAAGAGGCAAAAAAACAAACCACACAAACCCAAAAATAGACTGCTGCATTTTAAGTAACTGTTATTTATAAGGTCTCATGGAGTCAAAGCGTGATAAGAGATGTGAATGGAGTCTGCATAAATATAGAAGCTGTATGACTTGAGAAAAAGACATAGCTTATCAAAAAGATTACAGCATGCCTTTAAAGCCTAAGGGAATTACAGCTTTTTGTCAGTGAAATAAGCCCATTTTATAATACATTTGTTTATATACGGCTAATAATGTTTACAAACACCAAAACCTTTTCCAAGCAAAATATTTGTCCTGAATAGGGGGTTCTCTTAAGTTATTCGGAATAGCTTGAGGCTTTATGGAACACATTTTTTTTTTCCTTTTCCTATGTGTTTATTTGCCTGCAGGGAGTACAGGTGCTAATTTATTGAATGGCAGCTGTAATATTATATGATAGTAAGAATTGTATTAGTGTCATTGTCATTCACTCTAAGTGACAATATGCAAAAATAATGCCACCACTGCTACGTGTCCCTTTAAAGTCTAATTTTTCTGTCTATACCTAATGTGGTACTACTTGGGCCTGACTGGGGCAATGGCAATATTCTCTTCAATTTTACGAAAGAAAATCCCTGCTACATGGTGAAAAACAGGTGCAAAGCCTTCAGTCATCCCCAACTCGTGCACAAAGCATCTCCAGAACAGATAAAGTTTGAACGGGTATTTATAGAAGACGAACATGATAGCCTGCACCCGGAGGAACACAGATACTGTGTAAGAAATTTAAGCATGTAATATCACTTCCTCACTGATACTTTAGCATTCGTTACATGTTCATGTAACAGTAGGCTTTTAATATTAGCTAATAATGGCGAATGACTTCATTAGCATTTAAGGAAGGAATTGAAAGTGTTTTGCATGGTATAATTCATTAGCTAATTCTCACTCTAGAAGATACTTTTCAGCTGTACACTCTGCACACTTAGGGAATTGCTGTACAGACCAAAGAGCAAGAAGAAACGTTTTTGTTATCCTCTTTTTCTCAGATACTGGGGAAATGTATTATTTATGTAGCCTCTTTCATCATGGAAGATCTCAAAACGCTTTTCAGCGCTTCCATTTTCATTGACAATATTTGGAAATAAGGGATGAAAGCTGTTATTTAAACACTGTTTTCCCACACTTGTATAGCCAATAAAACTGAAGATCAGGGAGTTACTTACGCAAATCTCCAGAAAAAGGTACTGATTTCTGATGACTGCTGCAGCACGCTGAACCGTGCTATTTCCTTCCAGGCAGAAAATTCTCTTTCCTTTCATTTCTGTGCCTCATAGAAGCAATTTTTGAGGACCAGTCATCCGTTACAGACTGCTGCTCTGCTTGTTAAGCAGTGTTTCTAGTGGGATAACACACAATGCAAATATATTTTGTCGAAGTTTTCTAGGTCCTCTGAGTCCACTCTTTGTTTGCATTTCTGTTCCTCCATGCTCCTCTAGCATTCTTGGTCTGGCTAAGACAGGAACTGGTACTCATTTTGCAAGTAAGTTTTTCTACTGAATTTCTTAGTGTAAAGTGTTTGAATTTAAAGGTGTGTCTCTCTTGGTAGCACAATATTTCTTAACTACTGTCTTGAATGTTCTATTTGGAGACTAACAGGTTGCATGCCTTAAATAACTGCATATGATTTCTTAAGCCAACTACAAGGCAGAATTCTAGACAGAAGAAAACTTTGCCACTGTCCTGAGATCAGTGTCCAAATGAATGCCCATCTTCCTGTGGTGGTGTGTTGTTGCTTTAATTTCCTATAGCAGTGGGAGAAAAAAGACGTGCCGAAAACGTTTCAAGTTTCCTCTGCTTTCCAGACTCTGTAATCCGAACACTGTGTATTTTTTGAGCCTAACACAGCACCTGAGCACTTAATTTTGGTGTCCAAGCATGTTTCTGGCAAGTAAGCTCTTCTATCCAGCTCCTCTTGAGAGGAGCAGTTGCTTGTGTCTCTGTGCTTAGTAGTGATTCATTACACTTGCAGGACTGATCTTCAGTGTCATCTTCCATAATTCTATTCTTGTATGAATTTTGGCGGCATTTATGGGGTTTCTGAGTTTGGGTGGGGATTTTTTGGTATGGAATGGCTATCAGCAGGATCAGAGTTGCAATCTTTGCTTTAAAAGTTAAACAGTGCCTGTAAATACTGCTGAGGACTAGGACAGTTCCATAAATGATTGTTAAACTGTTGCCAAGGATTTTTGTGCATTTTGGGCTTATGTCAACTTGTTCTTCTAAACAAGGCACAACTTGTTCTGGGAATTGTTGTGGGTTAGATGCTATTTCCCAGTAGGTTATTTGAATGTTGTTTAGAAAATAAATTCTGCTTTTAGAAGCCTCTTACTTTACTGACTCTCCTTTGATGTGGCTGCTGTTGAGGCAGGCCAGATGGTTGGCTAATTTGTCTGGCTTTTCTCTGTTCAAACTGCTGAAAACCGTGGAAGCTTTCTTTGCATGCTGTGATACCTGTCTTTCAGCTAATGTTGCTTCTGTGACATTCTTCTTGAACACTTAATCATATCTGCCACTTGTTCCGTTGAAGGAATTTCAACTTCCCATCCCCCTTTCTGAAGTATTCCTGTTCTGCTCATAGAGCAATAATTTCAGTAAAGTGCTCTACTTTATCTCTATTTTTGAGCATCTTTGAAAGCCTTGTTAAGGAAAGCAGAAATATTTTGGAGTATCATGGTTTTTGTAGTAACAGATGTAGCTACTTTCAGTAGTTTTACTTTCTACATGTGGGGTTTTTTGTGAGTGATGTGAAAATCCAAGATAAGTCATAATGTAGCACCTTAAATTTCTGGATTATCGCTATATAGTGCTAATTTATAATGTAATTAACATTCTCATAACAGTGGCCAACTTTCATTTTGTCACCAAGACTCCTCTGTTGCAAGAGATCCTTTTGGAAGTGAGGACATAGATGTGGACAGGTTGGAAAGTTGTTAAATAGGAGTTAAATGTCACCGGAAGAATGGGAGGGTGGATCTAGTGCATGTCCTTCTGGATAGGTCAAAAATATAAGATCTAAAAACTTAATTGTATACACATAGTCATGTTGATATGTCAGTTGTTTGTCCAGTGGCTGAGTTTTTCACTCTTCTTCCACATGAAGTGCCACCGGTGTGGAAACTGACAAGTGTGAGCCCAGTATGAGGGAAGGAGTAGTTCCTTTTACGAAGATTAGTAATAGCAAAATTTGAGTAACCCAGAAGATAGCCATGATATCCACTCTGAACTTTCCCTCTCCTTTTTTTTTTTTCTGCATGTGTATGTATTTGGGTATTAGTTGGGTACTTCTATCTTACAGTTTGGGCATGAAAACTTCTTACAAACTAAGGAACAAAGGCTTCTGTGGTGGGGTTTTTTGTTTTGTTTTTCTTATAGGTTTCTACCATTCTCTCCAACTAGCCAGCTCACTGAAGACCAAAATCTTATGTTTGGCTTGAAGGCTGTTTATATCTAACCCAGCTGATGTATCACTAAAGGAGAAAGTATTCAGAGAAGCATAAAAAGGTTCAGCAGGATTAAATAGCAAAGCATAAGGGTTTATTCCATGCAGGAGCAGCCATTGAAAGCTAAAGGCAAGCTAAAGAAAGAGGCATTAATTGTGGGAAGTTAATGTAAAATGGGAATGAGAAGAGACGATTTTTCAAATCCTTCCAGCTACTGAAAGCATTGAATCAGAGGTCTTAGGTTGACAAGTGATCAAGTATAAAGAGGGATAGAAAAGAAGCCTATTAGGGATAAAGTAAAATTGTTGAAATGACTGTTACATATCTGCCCACAATCAGCTGAGTGTAAAAAGAGTCTCTTCTCTCCTACCCTTGAGGATGGTTTTAGACATGTTTGACCAGAATTGTTGGTTATTTAAGGTGGTGTGAGTGACATCTGAGAATGAGACAGAGTTGAAGTCAGTATCTATGTAGTTCTATAAATGAAGAAGGTTGCATGTAAGGCCATGCTGAATGCTGGCTTGTCTGTTAACTGAAAGGGCTGACTCTTCACAAGTTTAATTCAAGTTTTATTCCTTCAAGCACTTGATTGTTCAAAGCCTAACCAAAGCAGGACACCAGCTACTTTCTTTTTGTATCTCTCCTTCTCTATTTATTGATTGCTTCCAGAGCGTCACATCAAACTGAATGAAAACATAATTCTCGCTTTTGTAGTCATTTGCTTGATTTCACTTGGGAAATCTGCACGTAACTATATCTGACAATAACCAGTTACTGACCTGAAGGATCCTTTGTCATCCTCTGAAAATTCTTTTGTCTCTGAACCCAAGAGGAATAAACAAAGACTGGAATAAGCTCTAAAGTGCCAACTGAGTTCCTCACCACCTGCACTTGGGTAATCCTCAGCACACTTACTTGTACTGTGCACACGTGCATGTCCTTTCCATGGAAACTGGAATTATGGTGCAGAGAATGGGAATGCCTAGGTCTCATCCTGACATTTAATCATGACAAATCTGCAGAGTAATTGTGAAACCTGCATTTTTAATGTTTGGTCTCACTGACAGGCATGTTTTGCTGCTTTTTCTACAGGTAGACTTTTTTTTTTTAAGTCCTTATAGTTTTAAAAATTAGTCTGCTACCTGCAATAAGTAATACTTCAAACTTTTCATTTGCTGGAGCAGGTCCAGTAGCATCTATCAGAAAGTATGGTTTAGCCCTTGTTTTCTGATGAAGATACTTGTTTTGGCAAGTAGTTTCTATTTCCACAATTGCTTGGAAGAGGATGTACTTCATGCTTTTCCATCTATCTGAAGCTGAATAAAAAGTGCATATTTACATTTATGAGGCTTATCTCAACATGCAAACTTTCACCAGGTACTTTGAGTGAGCTAAAATTGTGTTCCTTCAAATAACCCATTTCAGGAAGAAAGTAGTTAATCAAATTGTTATTTGTAGTTTTCACTACTCAAAGTGCCGTTTTGAAAAGACAGTTCACCTAATTGAAATAATTTTGACTCCTTCCTCAAGCTTCCTGGGAGAAGACATAGACAAGAGGGTTTTTATATTCAAGGGAGATTTTTCTACAAGCCTTTGATAAAGTCCACTTATTTCTGTGGAACTTTTGTGGTATTCATTTCATCTTCAGATGGAATCTGTGACCAATTTTCTAGTCTTTTTCTCTTACTATGTGTATATAAGCTACCAAAAAGAGTGGAATTTAATTGTCCCATATTGTTGGATAAACTTGCCTAAAAAAATCCAACAGTGTCACTCAAATTTAAATTAAACTGTTCATCATTCCTTCTTCCATGCTTCTGTACTCTTCACTTAAATTTTTTTAGAATAGCAAGGAAATTATAGAAGTCAAACGAAAGCTAAACTAAGATCTTCTACAAAAAAGTACATATAATGACTTAGTTACCAAGGTCTGTTGATCTGATAAATCCCAGGCAAAACAGTAGAAAAAGCAAAGATGTAAGTGTAAAGTATATTGAAGGACATGATTATAATTAATTCAAATCACTGATGGTTAATGAAAAAAGATCCCGTCAAAGAGACCCCCACATGCTGCTTTACATATTTTGGAGGTTACAAGAAATACACTATTAAGCCTATTTTACTCAGTGAAAATTGAATTTGAAGCTATTTCCCCTATCCCAGGCAAACATGCTGTTTATTTCAGCACTGGTAAGCATTCAGATGTGTTAAGTTCGTACCTATGACTTACCCACTGCAGCTTTTTTTGTGCCTGTTCTATATGTGTGATGAAGGACTTCTCAAAAAGTAGTTCATAGTAGTGTTTGGACCAGTACTGGCCCAGACTGTAAGCAGCTCTTTCTGTGTCCACTCTGAAAAGATTGCTAAAAGATCGAGTTAAGAGTCGTGCCTTCTCAGAAAATACCAATGACTATCTATGTGAAGGAAAAAGCCTGTTTTTCCCTTTTTTGCTCTGTCTTTACAATGGTTTGCAGTATTTGTGAGTGTTCCCTTACCCTTCTGTCTCTTCCCTGACTACCATCCCCCTCCCTCACCTGCCCCTCCAAGAAATAAAAGAGGGAAATTTTTCCTACAGCAGAGAGTAGAAACAGAATTCCAAAGTGCTCTAAAGAGCTATGAATATCTGGAGAGCTACATTATTTCATACAGCTTCTGTTTTGTACCAGTTGGAAAAAATTGTTTTCCTACTGTTAGCTTACCTTGACACAAATTTTTGTTTTGAAATAAAACTCTGAAACCAAAGAAATGCAAACTAAGTTTACTTGTTCAAAAGTGTTGGTACTCAGAATATATAAGTATATCAAATTTCTCAACAGTATCTTAAAAATACCTCTTCATAAGGTTCACTAAGAATGTTTGTTAGATGAATTCAAAGGCAGCACAAAGCAGATTAAGAGTTCTCTCAAACCATCTAAAAGACCTATATGACTAATGCTGTTTTGTCTGTTTACATGTAATGTGTCTGTGATCCTGTTCATTGCAAACTTATGTATTAAATGCACTAAAATGGCCCCTTTCTTGCTGTAAAACTGTCAAACTGTTGAAACACTGAAACTGGACATTTCTGTTTCTTTCCATATGACTCATCACTTTGTTTGCCTCATTTAAATGTTTTACACCTCATTAATTTCTTGTCATTATTTTGCGTGTCTTGGTTCTTTCTACTTTGTACTGGACAATAAGAACTTTGTTTTATTTGTCTTTTTGTGTTTTAAACTTTGGTACAGGCTGTTCTCTATTACAGCTCCTTGTTCCATCTACAACAGGGTAAGATTCTTCCAGATATCAGTGTGTTGCTTAAAAATCAAGGGGGTGATTTAATGTCCCACTCTCTTGCCTACTCTTCTTGTAGGAGATATAATGAAATCTTGACTGCTGTGAGAACAGAAGACTGCCAGCTGTGCCACATGCATGTTATCAAGTAGCGTGAAGAGAACGTCTTGTATCTGTTCCAGTCAGAGGATGCTGACTGGGTCTTCCAAATTAATTATTGAAAATGACACACGAAACACAAGATGAAGAAATGCAAAGAAAAAGCTCACCAGTTATAATTAACAAGATCTTTCAAGGAGTCTCTGAGAAGCAGCTTAAAAAAAAACTACCCAAAAATACTAAAAAACCCTCAAACAGTAAACAAAAAGTCCCCAAACCCTCTCAATTTAGAAAATACTTATTTTTCAGTGCTGTGACTGGAACACCATATGAGTTGCTTTTGAAGAATCCTTTGTTTTCAGCCTCTAGCAGTTCCAGATCACTCTGTGTTGGTATCCTTCCCCTTTTTTCTTGTTTTCTCTCAAAGAGCAAATATGAAGGTCAGCTCTGGCTCAGACCACATGCCTGAGTGATTGTTTCCTTCTATACATCTACTGCTTTTTTTCCTTCCTTTATAAATTCCTAGTTCGAAAGCAAAGGCTTTAAAAGTTCATAATTGCAATATGCTAATGAGGAAACCTCTCTGCAAAAATGCGTAATTAAGTCATTTTTTTCCAGATGCTGTTAGCAAATACAATTTCTTACTAGGTTTTTTTTTATTTTACTACTTAGAAAATTCTTTTAAGAAGAAAACCTTATTGCAATGCCAGCTTGCCCTTTGTGTTCCAAAGGCTCACTTGTGGGCCATTTTATAAAGGAGATCATCATTCTGCCTCTTGTACTATGCTACTGAGCTTGTAGGTATAGTATATATGTAAGACTTTATTAGATAGAATATGTATATGTATTAAAAGCAAAATGCATAATAGCCTTTAAGCTATCATCAAGCTGAAGGCCAGAGAATGTGTGTTCTTGCAAGTTCAGGAGTTAAGTATGCAAATCCTCATCTTCTCTTGAGAAATTGCGTATTTTTGACTGTATGGGTAGAATCTGATGAGAATTCAGCCAGTGAAAATTCTCCAGTAAAGTTAATTAAAGCTGGTATCCTGAGAACACTTTGCATTAATTTTGTATCAGATTATACTTCTACTTTCTGCAACCTTAATTAATCAAATCTTAATGGCTACTCAATATATAGCACTGTTTGAGGCTTAAAAATATAAAGGGATATGTTCCTAATTGAATACTAGTATGTGGGTAGGATGGGGTAGGTAGAGACTGGTCCCGTTTTCTAAAAGGGAAATAGATTCTGAGCAGAAGGAAGAGAAAGAGGAAAAGGGCAGCTGGTCCTTCAGGACAAGAAATGGCAGCAGAAGGGAGGCAGCAAAGTAATTAACAGGTTTTTCTCCAGATGAGAAGGTGGCCTTTACTGTGCCTAATTATACAGACAGTAATTTAAAACATGCTGTGTTGTCTCACAGTTGGATCTTTCAGTGCCTGGCTCATGCAGGCAGTATCCTGGAGACTCAGCAGAAAACCAGGTAGTCTTTGCCTGAGACCACCAGCTGAGAGGGCAGATTTCTTGTGACGAGTTAGAACTCTCATCCTTTGTGGGTTAATGTTGTAGTTTAACCCTTTGCAGATTAATGGCTTTGGCCTATAACGTTACCGTTTTGCATTGTACCAGGATACAAAGGAGTATCGACTGCAATGTAAACCTGAGCTCCAGTAAATAGAAAGCTAAAATCTGATTTTACAAAATCTGTGCAGATGTGTGATTAAGTGGAAACTATTTAGTCACTTGTACTGTATATCAGGAATGAGCAAGTCTAGAGCAGGCTGTACTATTGTCGGGGAATTGTCTTGCCAAGACTCAGTTGTGTGTGTAAGTTGAGGGCTGTATTTCACCTATAACATGGTGATAACTTTTTAAACTCGCTAATCACAGATTAACCAATGTTACTGTACCCTTCACTTCTCCAGTGCTTTTAATGAGACTGGACTCTTGAGCCAAGAAAATATCTGGGAACTACATACAGCCTTTAGGAAACTGAATTCAAGACTCGAATCTTTCCTGTTTTACTTAAAAACAAGAAGTATCTAGAACTGCTGGCCAGACTCTGTATTTGCATACCATCTGTCCCACCTAAGATCTGGTAACTAGGACTCTCTGATCTTGGACTCCCTAAGAGGCAGCAGTGTGCCATCACAGTCATTTAGACAGCTGCTACAAAAGGGATCTGTTGACAGGCCAACTCAGGTTTAGAGGAGGTTACAAAAAACATGAGGCTGGAGCACATGATGTACAAGCAGGGACTGTGGGAACTGTGTTTATCCCGCATAAACCCGAGGAGGCATTGTGGAGATGTTACAGTCTTTTCTTGGAGGTCTGCAACAAAAGGCTACATGGCAATGGTCACAAGTTGCAATAAGATAAATTCCAGCTACATGAAAGGAAAATCTTTCACTTAAAAAATGGTTTAGCACTTGTACAGCTTAGCAAAATGCCTGGGGAACCTCCACCCTTGGAGATACTCAAAATTAATCTGAAGTCCCTGAGCAACCAGACTGAAGTTTGAGGTTAGCCTACTTATGAGGTTGTTGGACTTCATGGCCTCCAGATAGCCCTTCCAAAGCTCTTCTGTGATTCAGAGTGGTGGTTTACTAGGTGTGCCCATACAGACCTATCAGTCCTGACTCAGGGTCCGAGTGTAACTCAAAAACCTGTGTGGAGTCAGGGAAGAAGTGAATCTCACTGCTCATCTTTCACATAATAACTTCATTCTAAGGAAGGAGGAGACCTGGAATCCAGACTGTCCTCTGTCTCAAGGAACCCATGGACAGAACCACCAGTATAAAACATATGTTGAAACTGGTTTATCAGTTACAAGCACAATTGTTTTCCTTCTGGTCCTGTGCCTTTTTGCAGATGAGGACGCCTAAACTCTGTAGTCTTATGATTTGTGTCCTGAAGACCAGGAAGTCTCCGCTTCCTGGATCATACTCCTTAGATTAAGTGCATTGATTTTAATGGTCTCTGGAGTAAAATATATAAGCAGGTCTGGAGGTCCTCTTAGCTTTTGGTGTTATGCTTAAGACAAGCTTTTCCATCACACAGTGCTTATTTCACAGGAAGAAGCTGATCTGTGATCATGCAAGAGACAGAGCTTCAGTTACACCTGAGAGTGTCCAAATGCAACAGAGCAGTGCTCACGTGCCAAGATGAAATGGGTCTCAAACTCCCATATGTAGAACAGTGATGGCAAACTGCTTTTCTCCTGAACCTGCAAGACATGACCACAGTGTTTTTTGTGAAGAGATGACTTCTGTTTTCCATATGATGCCACATGAAGTGAAATTCTTACTAAGACAATGAGATGTGAACAAAATAATTCCATATTTAGGTATTAATGACTTTGTCGTTGTTTAATGTACCTTACTCTAGTGCAGAAAAACACAGATATGTGACAACAGGCCTTGCAAACTAAATTTATCCTTCTATAAAATCCACCCACGTAGAAGATATTCAAGAAAAGCTCCATCATATGCTGAAATCTGTGAAACATCAAGCAATTCTGGGAAGTAAATTAATTTAAATTAATAACAGTATATTGTTCATATTGTACTGGGGGGGAGTGACACAAGATACTGCAGAAATCCATTAAAGAGTGCATAATTTCAAGACTGAGGGGTTTTTTGTGTTTTGGTTTTGGTTCATTTTTAAATTTTTAATAGTGAATATTAGCAACATTATTCTAGGAGACTCTGTAGCTTCTTCTGAAGTGTATTCACTTTAAACAACTGCCAGAGTCTTTCTGTACAGACCTGTTAAAGAAAGCTAGTGAAAAATATTCATTCTGGATAGAGAAAACACTTCTTTTCTGATTCCCGGAAAAGAAAGTATATTTAATAGTAATGTTGCTAGTGGCATAACATGAAGTAATCACTTTGTATAGAGCACAGTTCTTTTATTTATACATGCTGCACTATTATAGTTTATACTTTGTTTTTCTTGCTTTCTTATAACAAAACTATCATCGGATTGTATCTTCTAAATTCTGTCTAAATCTATTTAGTGTTAACCATGATCAGCACAGTATTTTCTAGTCTTCTTCAAAGCAAATAGAAATACCCTTGTGACGTAGCATGTTTCTGGCTCTGTATGTTTTAAGGAAAAAGATATTCAGCCTTATAATGGCATAAGGAGAGTAATTTTCTTAATGAAGCATGTGAGCTGGCTTGAAGTACTTATTCTTCTAGATGTACCTGATCAGGATTTGTTTCTAAGAACTTTCTTGTCTAGTATCAGGCATGGTTCTGTCTCTGGAGCTCCTCTGCTCTATTACTGTTGTTTTAGAGTGCCCAAGATTAGTAGGAAGAATGCAGAAAAAAGAACATAATATGATGCTGAACAGAACAAAAATTATCTGAGTCTCATATGGTTTTGCTTTGAAAGACTTGGTTGTTACTCTTGTAACACCTGAAAGACATAATGTGGTGCTGCTTCATTAAAACTTGATGCAGTAACGTAAGAGCTCAGTGGAATCTTTGATTACCTGCTTAATAATCAGACTAAACCAGTTTGCCTTTGTTGGCAGTGTAGTCGTAATCTGTATTTAATGAAATTACAGGTGGTGGTTTGTTTTGTTATCTTATCTGGGTTATTTTTTCTTCAAGTTGTCATTTAACCAGAAAGCTAACTGAAATTGTTCCAACTAAACTTCATTAGGTAAGAAGCATTTGTTTGGTGTTGTATGTGATGAGTGGAAGAGATGTTCTTGTGTTTCATGGAATTATGGAGGGTTGGTTTGATTTTTAACAATAAACAACCCCACTTCTTTCTGCTTATATTCCTGGAGCGAATATGGTGAATGCCTTTTCCTGTTCTACTGTTTTTATCATGAGAATGGTGTAGCACTTAATTTATTCTTGTCTTCATATAATATCCTCTTTCAATTGTTACACTTGGAGAATCTGTGCACTTTTACATGTTCTCAACAGTCCAGTAGTATTGTTTTTAAGAAAAGGAAAAGATCATTCAGTATTTATTTTTTTAATGGGGAAATTTTGACGAAATTTGATTTTACTTTCTGTTGAACCCATTAGCTTTTGAAGTCCCTTAAACGGTATCCTGAAGTAGGCCAAACAAGAGGACAACTTATGAAAAATAGCTTTAATGAACCTAAGAATCATCATGTTATGTAATGTGATATATATGGAGTTTCAGGCAATAACCAAATTTGACATTACAGATAAGTTTGCTTCATTTGCCATACGAGTCAAATGGCTGAAAGATTTGTAGTGATTCCCAAAAAACATCTTGTCACATGTAGATCACTGCTGTCTGGTTACAAATGCATTAATCCTGTAATGACTTCATGAAAAATAGCTCTGTGGAAAGGAGGGGACACATGTCAGGACATGTGGATTCAGCAGTGCTTCACACAGAAATGAGGTGCTCAGAGTTTGTGAGTCTTCATCAAAAGGTCACCTTTAGGGAAATAGTTTTCTATTGGAGTTAGCCTTCCAGATTCTTGATGGTTTTTTTTCCTTTCAGTGCTTTGCATGTTTAAAATTCATATTTCATAATTAATAACATAAGTGTTTTTAAATTTCATTGATTTTATATTTTAGTGCTAACGTTTGAATAATCCTCATGGGGGTTGAGCAAGAAAAGTGGCAAAATACAAAAGGGAGAAAATATTGCTTGATTCTGAGCGCCATACTTTAAAGATATTCCCGACAAAGGGTTAGCAAGCAAATTACTTAGGGGAAGTAGAAGCATTTTGTGAAGAAAGATTTAAAACAAAAAGTCTTTGAGGCTGAGCATTATATAGTTAAGATGTGTCTTATCAGAATGTTATTTCATTCAAACTGCTGAAAAGCTTTTCTGAAGATACATCGTCTTTTCATTTTTAGCTTGGCTCTGATTTCATTGGAGTCTGATGAAAACAAATATGGAATGTTATCTGTTGGGCAAATATCAGTGCTATTTGTTTGAAAATACTGGCTGTGTTTCTACTAGATCATGAGGAGGCTGCAGGTATAAAGTATGCAGTAGCAGTGGAAAATTTTGTTAAAGGGAAGGGTAGAAAGGATAATTCTTGGTGGTTGGGATAGCAAATTTCAAATGTATTGCACTAAAAGTTAAAATTTACTTACCTAAAGGTTACCTGTGGAGTACATGTTCAGTGAAGCTTTTAATCCAGCTGTAAATAGCCATGTTAGAAAATGTGGGCATTAATTGGTTAGGAGTTGAAAAATGTCTTTGCCTTCTCTCTCCCACCCCCCATATTTCTTCCCTTCATGTTTCTAACAGTCTGAATAAACTTCCAACTGAGCTGAAATATAAGTGGGGTTTTTCTTCATCAACATTTGATCTTGGAATTTGCATTTTATCTTCAAATTTCATGGGTGGTGTCCTACATTTCAACTTTACATTAAGTCAAATTTTCAGAAGTGATAAGGCTTGCATTTGCTAGTTTATTTCACTACTTAACCCTGAATACTTTTACAAAGGTTAGTTCATACTAATTTCTGAAGCATAAGGTCCTTTATAGTATCTCATGTTGGTCACCTGAAACTGAGAATATGAGTCGCTATATACTCCAATTATTCACTCAAACTTGGCATATGGGCAAGTGGGGATTTTTTTACCTATTGTTCTTTTGGAGTGTTTACTTTATGAACAAGCAAATGCTTTGAGTAGACCCACAAACAAATGTTACCTATTTTCAATCTGGGCACTTCTGTCTCGTCTGAGAGGCATTAGTTCAACTGAATAATATGATGTGATCTTGAAAAAACGTGTAATTTAGTTTCTATAATGAATGCTGTCTTGGAAGTAGCCTGTAAGTTTGAAAAGCTGGTATATACTTCTCTTTTACCATTCTTGGTACAGAAACCTAAAAATGTCAAAGCTAATCTTGTATTAGTGTTATTTAAAATAACAGAAAAAATTCATTGTCCTCTGTTATGTAAAACAGGGCTACAGTCTTGGGGAAAACCACATTGATTCTGGCATCTATACAAGTCATGGCCACAGTGATCATGAGCACTGAGTTTTTCTTGGTCTGTGATGGTAGAAGCTGGTGAGCGGAGAATAGTACCTTACTGTCTCCCACTCGTGATGTTAACATGCTTATCCACATAGCCTTTGCTTGGAAAGAGGCTGCCTCCCATCAGCTGTGAGATAGCAGGGATGAGATCCTCGCGTTTGTGATTTCTCAGTCTTCAGTGAAGGAAAGTGACAGAAGGGCAATCTCCGCAGTTAGAGGAGTTTAGGGAAGGACACTGGGAAGCGCAGTAAGTATTTATGTTCATTTATAGCCATTGAGTATCTTCTGACTGATACAAATTTTGTTGTTGGGTGTGTGTTGGCAGTGAGGTGGCTTTAGGGGTAGCCTCTGTGAGGAGAGGCCAGGGCTGCCCTATGCTGGACACAGATCAAGGCAGCTCCATGCATTTACTGCAGGATACAGCTGAGCCCCTCAGCCAGGACAGTGGTGTCTCTGGGAAGACATACTTAAGCAAGGAATAAAAAAACCAAAACACATGGGTAGAGGAGAAGCAAAGATAGTGAGACACAGTGCAGGGAACACAGAGGTTGAAGGAAATGGAAGAAGTGGAGGTGTTGCTCCAGGCACTGGAACAGAAGTTTCACTGCAGCCCATGGAGGAGACCACAGTGGAGTAGGTATAGGAGTAGGTATTTGCCTGCCAGTGTGTGCCACACCAGAGCTCCCTGGTGTTTCCTGAAAGAACTCCAGCCCACACTGGAGTCTGTGGGAACAGCCCATGGGAAGGACCAATGCTGGAGCAGGGAAAACAAATGAGGAGGAAGGAGCAGCAGAGAGGAACCCTTACAGAGTGATGTGACTGCACATTCCCATTCCCCATACCCTTGGGCTGCTGGGTGATGGGGAGAGGGTAGAGCAATCAGAAACTAAAGTAACAAATCTTTGCCATGAGTCTGGCCAAATGGGTGGTGAGGGAGGGAAGGAGACTGGTATGGAGGGAAGGTGTTGTTTTAACTTGTCTTTGTTGCTCACTATCCAAACCTATTTTATTTGTCAGTAAGTTAGTTTTCCCTAAGTTGAGACTGTTTTGCTAGTGCTGATAATTACTATGGTGTCTCCCTGTTTTTATCTCAACCCACTGGTTCTTTCACTCTTTCATCTTACCACCATCTCCCTTATCCTGTTGAGGGGAAATGAGAGAGCAGGGTGAACATCAGCCAAGGTCAACCCACAAGTGGTTCTTTAATTATTTCACAAATAAATAGACAAAGGTTTGGGATGTAAGGCAGTTCTCTTACAGCTTATAGGAAATCTACTAAGCTTACAGACTCTACTGCTAAATATGTCTAGATGAAAGTAGTTATGTAGATGGGGTGAATATTTAATGATACCCACCTCAGCAGGTATGCATACATATATTTACATGGGTAGATAAAGTCATATTCAAAGTTCTCTAACCCTGAATACTCAAACTGTTACGTAAGAACATTTCTGGTTTCTACCAATTTTCTCTGGTGCTATGGTCCTTCATGTTTTTCTAGGTATAAGGATGTGGACAGTTGTACTTGGGATAGGATAGAGGCTTACTGATAGCTGTCAGTAAATCCCAAGATTTTTGCCAGAAAGAATGACAACTATAAAACGAAAACAAAGCAAAAGAAAAAAAGTCTCATCTCTGTCAGGAGACACTACTTTTTGATTTTCTTCCTGCTCAGTCTGAGAGTCCATTTGGGTTTATTTTCATGCACTTTCTTACTGTGCTCTGCCCATATGTCTTTTCATTGGCTCCCAATTACTTAATTATTTATTTTCTTTATTGCTGAAGTTTAGCTTTTACTCGAACAAGGCACTTCCATAGTGACTATGAGATGTGGGTTTCGTGGCTTCCGTTTTTGAGCAATATTTTTTTATATTTTTATCTTCTTCCTCTTTGAGTTTATACCTGCAACTTGCCTTTTATGGGGAAAATAGTATCCAGGAACTCACATCTGTGGGTGATTCTTACTCTTGAGAGGTTTTTCCCTGTACCAGGCTTTAAGAAGTGGAAATCTTAAGAAATATTCTGCCCACATATGCATTCTTACTGTAAGCAGACAGCTGGTACTTCCTTTCATTATCCACCAGCAGGTAGTAAAAGGGAGGGAATCTGTGATTTGCATGGCCTCGAAGCTCGGGTAAGCTATTCAAATACAGATGGATTTGTGTAGTCTGATAACATGAATTCCTCTCAGGAATTTTGTACGGGTTTCTGTAAGTTTTCCAGTTTCTGCTTATATACCTGTGTGCTTATGCTCATATCCAGAAAACATGGCTTACACTTTATTGTATTTTATTGAGTTTATGCATGTGGCAAGAACTGTATGTTCAGATTCTTCTTAGGCTTTTCTAACATTTCTTAGTGCTCAGCAACTTCTGTGAAAGGGAGAGTTGCAAGGTAGAATTACGAACTTGAGCTGCAGGAAATATATGTTTGGTTGGATAACTTTTCTTGGCATGAATATAAAATGTCTACTGTATGTAGTTTTTAAAAGGCCATCTTTTAAAGTGATTTAGTAATTTATTAGGGTTGGCTGAAATCAATGAGCTCTCTGAGAGTCCAGAAAATTTTATTTTGTTTATGTTTCCATCACTGGCTTGTAAATTGCCGAAACTGTTACCTCCATTTGGCACTTTCTTTTCGTAGATGAAGAATTGGAATATTAGAAGAATATGAGTCAAGTATTTGAGCTTTAATTTCACTTGAAATTGGGGCAAAGAGAAGTATTTGACCATCAGATTCAAAGCTGTAACTAACGACGATTTTAAGTAGCTGTGGTTTGCAGAACTTGTATGTTCCTTGATTGTGGTTGGGCATTGTGTTTGTCAGCGTACCTGGCTTTGCATCTAGAAATGCACCTTAAATCTGAGTATCACGGACAGATTGGGTAATGCAGCGCAATGCTAATTAAATATTAGTGTATGCAAGCCAATTTTTTTTCTTTTTTTTTTTTTTCGTTTCCAGCTAGTTCTAGCACGTAGAAACTTGTCAGGAAAGTATTCTGTAGTGCATAGTTTTCAATGCAAAGTGTACAGAATGTTCCTCGGTGACAAAGGATTATTTAGCAAGAAAGTTGTTGTTTGGTTTGCTTTTTTCCTCTTTGCTTAATTAGATTCTTTTGTAAACATGGACATGCAAAAGAAGTTGATAAGGTTCCTATCTGCAAGCATATTGTGGCAAATATAAGGGATTTTTTTTGGCTAGGTTAGAAATTATTTGGCCTGTCTTCCAAATGCCCATAAATACTATGAGCGAAGTATAAAATACAAACTGCACATAATAGCAGATTTCACCATTATAAAGATTTCTTTATTAATGCTTTCTTCTCCTCCACCTTATTCTGGGTCTAGTTGTTGATCCTTCCAAGTGTTGCTGCTCTTCAGGTCTTGATCTCTCTGCTTTCAAAACAATATTGTTACAGATTTGATTCTGAGCTGTACTACTTATGTGGTTTTAAAGAATAGAAACATGAAGTGCATCATTCTGTGAGAGTCCCACTCACTAAACCTTGCTGAATCACATTCTTGGATAGCTTGGCTATTATGCATGTATGTAGTTATGCATATGAATGTGGAAAATTACCCCTTTAAGCCACCTCCTGCATTTGATTTTGAGAACCCTAGCACAGTCCACTCTGTTTAAGAAAAACTGATCTTTAAGACCTAGGATCTTGTAAACAGTATGAAATTGCTGCTCTCTTCCCCCTCTTCCTTTAAAAGACTGCAGGTGGACTTGCCTCTGCAGAGACCTTAATTTAAACCTTGCTCTTATTTTCTCTGGCTCTGACAAACATCTATCTCTTTATCTCAATTCTGGACTGACACACTGCTCTCTGTAGATGCAACTGCTGCTGAACATGCTAAGGTGAACAAGAGAGAGAAAAGAATAAGAGGTAAAATATTTTCTTTCATTAAAATATTCTGTACTGCTAGAGCTCCTTCCTTTGATCGCTCAGACTGGTGCATTGTAAGGTGTTTGGCCCTCTGGAATTAAGCAATGCTTTATTAAGAGACTTGTGTTTATATTGCTCTATGTATTTTTACAGAGATTAATTAACTTAAGATACCCAGTTCTGCCAGGTATAAGAAAACAAAACATATTGTTCCACTCTTGAAGCAGCAGCACTAGAAGGTTGTAACAATAAAAATGCTGTTGAAGGATAGAAAGATTGAAGGTTTCACAGGACAGTTTCTCAGGGAGTGATTGAGGGAACCTAAAAAAACAAATACAGATTCAGTTTGTGGCATCTGTAGTGTGATTTTAAAAATTTGAAAGCTTGTACTAAAGAATTTTAAAATCAACTTATTTGATAATGAATTGCAATAAAGAATATTTGCATATGTGTTCATTCTGTTGAGATGATTAAATTTATAATAGAGTTTATATAAAGAGGGTTCATTTTTCCTGAGTGGTGACATACTCTAAATAGAGTGAAACAAACAATAATTAAGAATATTTTTTTTCCTCTGGTAAATACATGGCTCTCATACACATGAATAACATCTGGCAAAAATATAGGAATATTTCTGATATTTACCTCCCTGTGAAAATGGAGCAAGTATGTCTGGAATTTTGCAGGCAGTAACATTGGTTTTTTTTAATCTTAGGTAGCTACCAGTACTTCCCAGGTGACCACTATCTAACATTGTGGTAATATCAGTGGTCCATTATAAAGAATCTGTAAAGTATTCCTGCTGGAAACAAGTCTAAAAAAAGCACATTTGAGACAATTATTTCAGGAAGCCCTAAGTAGGCTATGCTGTTGCATAGCAACAGAGCCAGGCAGTCCTTAGTCTCTAAAGTAGTCAGTGTACACATGGGAACAGAATGCAAAAATGTTGGAAACCTTGAAAAATGTAAGGCTGAGAACATGAGAAACCAAAGTGAAATGATATACAATATGAAATGTGAATCTATTTTGTGAGGTATAATAAATTGAACTGCTTTTAAGTTAAAAAAACTGAAATGCTGTTAGCCAAACTGTGTGCTTTTTTTCTAGCTTCTAGATAGTAATTAAAAGGCAGAATGTCTGATGGCTGAGAAAACTAATTCAAATGTAAAGTAGGTTTTAAATGCCTGCCACAGAAAAAAAAAGGATGGAAAAGGCAATTTGTTATTAACAAACCAAAAAGCCGACCAGATAAACCAGGAATGTGAATGTCTTTGTGCCATAATACATTAATCAGTATTTTATAAATTGCCTTTTCCATCCTTTTTTTTTTTCTGTGCCAGACATTGAAAATATACTTTACATGTCTCATGTTCACAGGTCTTCAGGCTAGCCTAGTGGTATTTATCTTTGCAAATACTGAAAAATGTGATGTCATTGGGTGTATTTTTGGTAACTCCAAGCTTGCACGTGAAATGTGAGATCTTAACAGAAGCATATGATACTACAGCAGTTTTATTTTTTGTCAGAGGTAATTGATTTTATTAAAAGCAAAGAGGAACCAATATTTAATATTTAGAAGTACATGGTTGTGGTTGATCTTTCTATCAAAAAAAGGCAAATCCTTTCCTTTCAGTACAGTGTTTGTCACTGCCGAAAAGAAACAGTAATAAGCTCAAGCTCTTCTCTTCTGGATGCTGCAACACATGCTTTCATGATGAGTCATGACTGCATGATTTTAAAAGGTAATCACATGCGAACAGTTGAGCTACTTCACCAGAAACTGCTGAAAAGATACGTAATACAACAAATGTTTCTTCTGTTTAGTACCTTACATTGTCCTAAAGATTTGAGGAAAGTACCTTGGGGGGGACGACAGTTGTTTCTTTTAATAATAAGGAGGAGTTTAAGGACAACTAAACTGTGGAGCGTTTAGATATCTTGAATATTGTACTGAAACATTGAAGAATCTTAGCAAACAGGTCTGGAAGAAACCTTATGAAAATGCTGCTGCATCCTCGTGTTATAAATGCTAAGTTATAAATGCTGTCATGATACTGTTATCTAGACATTTTCTTTTTGCTGTTCTAACTGCATGCTTTTCTTTTCAAAGGCTTTTGTTACCTGCAAACGGCTGTTGTAGACGCTGTAAACATATCAGTCAAATTGACAGAATGCAGAACATCACAAAATGCAAACTTTAGTTAGCTTGGGAATGGGAGCAACCCATTGCAATGTGGGAGCCAAGCCCTGCATTCAAATCAGTGGCCCTGTGTGAAGTCTTTGAGTCAAGTTAGCCCACTGCGAGCTTTTTGGTAGAGCAGCTGGAAGAGTCCACCACAATCTTCCTTTTTGGTTATAAACTGGTTTCTCTAACTGAACTCTTAAATTATCTAAGGCAATTGCTGCTTCCTCCCCATCTCCATATGTTTTTTATTCCTTTCTGGTCTTGTTCTGCAGACAGATTACCCTTTCTGGATGGTACCTCCCCACCTGAAATCTGATTCTTCACATCCTTACTGTGTTTTTATAATGCCGTCATATTCTCCTAGCCCAGCACATGCATAGATAAGTTCTAGCAGAGCTAGCTAATATCTTCTTACTAAGCATTACCTTTACTGATCTTCTGAAAAAATGAAGAGCAAGTTCTTACCCTTTGCATAACAAGGCTGTGTATTTTATCAGACTGGGCATATGTTAATACAGAAGAGATGGTCTACATTTCTTGGCTTGTAACAAAGAGCATGAATCTTCATGTTAGTTTCATGGTTTGCTGTTAGGAATTGCAACAACTATAATGAATTACTTAGGAATGTTTAGCCATTAAAATCTATAGTTCAGCTGAGTATTTGAGCCCTTATAAAGAAATGGAGGCCACCTTGCACCATGAAGCAGTTGGGGGGGGGGAGGGGATTCTGGTGCTGCTGGGGTTTTTGTTTTGACCTCAAAAGCCTTACTACTAGTAAAGTAATGTCTACCAAGATGTGTAACTGCAAAGTTGAGTAAAAGTTTGTGAAGGAAATAGATCTTAAATGGATAAGCATTTTCTGGATGCTGAATTAGAAAATTCAATGGACCAGAATCTTTTGAGGTCATCTAGAGTAGGGTTCATAGAATCATAGGATACCAGGTTAGAAGGGGAGCTCAAGGATCATCTAGTCCAACCTCTCTTGGCAAAAGCATCTCTAGGTAAGATGGCCCAGCACCCTGTTCAGCTGAATCTTATAAGAGTCCAATACTGGGGAATCCACCACTTCCCGGGAGAGATTATTCCAATGGATGAGTGTTCTAATTGTGAATAATGTTCCACTTGTGTGCAATTGGAATCTCTCCAGTAGTAACTTGTATCCATCACCCTTCATCTTTTCCATGTGACTCATTGTAAAAAGGGAGTCTCCATTTTCTTTCTAGCCACCTTTTAGATACTGAAGTTAGTGATAAGGTCTCCCCTAAAACCTTCTTTTCTCAAGGCTGAACAAATGCAGTTCTCATGGTCTAATAGATCTCATTCTTAGTCCCTTCCATAGCATTAAAATTCTGCCAAAAATTGGAAATCTGTTTCGTAGAAAACGCTTTATCTGAGTGGCTTCCACATTACTGCCGAGGTACCATTAATTGTTTGGAAGGCTCTTACCCATATGTGGGTAATTCACAGAACTATCTTGCTATCACACCTTCAGTTACAAGTTTGCTAAACCTGTATTTTTTTTTTTTAGTGGAAGGTTGTCTGTAAGGAAAAGAGTGGCTCACAGCAGTTTGGCCCAAAATATTTGCAGGTTACTGATGATGACTGTTCAGTGTTTTGGGGTTTTTTCCCCCATGAAGCCATATACAGGCTGTTGTATGTAGCAGTGACTAAAGGAGACATGGCTGTTACAAAAATAGTAACTACAGTGCTTATATCAATTTCCCTAAGGAACAGAGCCTCAGCTAATGAGACCTGTGTTAATCAATACCTTTAAATCACTGGCTGTGAATGCTGGCACTGCTGACAGAAGTGTCTGAGAGAATAAACTTGATTATAACATGAATCCTGAATTAAAGGCAAGGTTAGGAAGATACAGAGCTTCATGAACAAAGCCCACACAAATTTCCCTTCCCCCTAATCCCCATCCCCTCTACTAAACATCCTGATGCTAAGCAGACATCAACTTCACATTTCTGCAGCAAGTCTTGTCTTTTCTGCACGGAGCATTGCCAAGCTGCCAGTCAGTTATGAATTTTCAATAGACTGGTCTTTTCCAGTAACCCAGCAGTTGAGGAAGAGCCTGTTTTTGTTGTTGAGGGGTGGTTTTTGTGTCATAGTCTTCATGGGCTTATTTAATCTTGCTGTTCTGTAAGGAGTACTTCTGGATTGCCATATAAAGACCCCAATAAACAGACCTTCTCCAAAGGCTGAAACCAGTCCTTTTGAACAAACATAGTGTTTGTTCAGTATAGTCTTATACCTCTGCTCCTTGGTGCTGAGCACCACAGCATTGTAAGGTGCTGCGTACCTGGCCTCATCCTCCCAGAACCCTGGAACATCGAGCTCCCTACAGCTCAGATAAATGTGCGAAAGCTCAGCAGGGCTGCCAGGTGTGTGTCACCTGAGGAGCTAAAATGTTCTCATATGGCTTGGGACTCTTATCTATCTCTATGATTATGATGCAATGGATTTAGTTGTTCATAGAGAATATCAGAGCGCCCTGACAAGTAGTGCTTTAACTCTCTCCTTCCCTTCACAAGCCAAGAGGATCATTCACAAACTGCAAGTAAAAAGTCACACAGCAGTGGATGCCTTTTCTCACAAACATGTTGCTTGCCATTAGTATTCCCTTTAGGTTAGGCAGTGACCAGTGATGATAGATTCTAGGTCACCCTCTTCTGCTCCCTAACATAGTGTCCCCATGTGGATGTTTAAATGTTGTGATTAATTTCTTCCATAGGGTGTGTGTTAATTTCAAAACATCAAAACATTTATTGTTATTTTTTAATTACTCCCCAAACCATCAATAATAATCTGCACTGTATCTTTCCAAAGAACCAAGGTCTCTGTGGTATTGCTTCATTGGTTATGTTTGCTTTTTTTTTTATTTGCTGCTGTTATTGCACTGCCCAGTTTTATGGAACAGTGGAAGTTAAAACTAAATTTGTGAACTCAGATTAAGTGGTAGATGAGAGACCAAACTCTTATGGTCATGGAGATAATGAAACTTGCCTGAACAAGGACAGGTAAGAATTGTAACTGTTTGACTTTTAGTTCTGTAGATCTCTTTAGGAAAACTGCAACTTAGCTAACATAGAAGGAAAGCTTGTTAACTGTCTTTGTGAATGATCTCTTTGTATAGGTTGTGAGCTGAAGGATGTCTAACTTCATAGTGCTTTTTTTATGCAGTTTTAAACAAGCATAATTTTTTTCTGAAAAAAATCTCAGGTGGTAATTTTCTTTGTTCTGTTTCATTGTTTAACCAGTTGAATTGCCCACTAATTTCTATTAAGATCTTAGTAGTACTAGGGTTGCTATGTATAGTATGTGCACCCTAAAAGTATGCTAATTCTGAAAGGTAAGTGACCTGTTCTGCATTACTGTTTTTTGGAGCTGTTCACTTCAGAAGCATCAGACAGAAAAAACTACATGAGAGATTTTCAAAGTGCAGATTAAATTACTGCCCAGCTTGGTATCTTGCATTGTTATTAATATTTTCTTTAATTGGCTTTCAAGTGTTAATGCTGTTTTCCTGTTCATCTGTTCCTGTGCAAAAGCACACTATTATATAACACAATAGACACAATCTCCATGGAAGAAAAATGCTTTTGTTAAATTGTTCCTGTGGTTTTGCTTTCAATGTAGAAGACCATGCATAAGGTAGAAATCTAGGTACAGGTTGCTGTGATCTAGATCTATATCCTCACTGGAAAGAGCCCTGTAGCCCTGTCTCTAAGTTAAGGCTAGATTTGGAACCAAAATTTATTTTAAAAGCTTAATTATACACCTTCTCTAAATCAGACATGCTATTAAATGACAAATTCTCCTTTTTTTTTTTTTTTTTTTTTTTTTGTTCTCTTGTGAAGGCTGAATATAGATAATTACATTTAAATAATGTGCTGATCGTGATACAACATTTAGCAGCCAAAGCCTGGGAGAGTTTTATTTGAAAATCTCTTATTTGATGCTGCCATTAAGCATAGATGGAGAAAGAGCGGCAGTATACATTGAAGGAGTGTTCCTCTTAGCCTTACACTGCAGGTTTGCCAAGAAAAGGGCAGCTCTCTGGTGCTTGCCAGCAACATGTGCCAAATTTATACACAAGCCATAGGTATGTCAAGTGCCTGCTCTTGTTCTGTCTTCCTTTTAAAATAATAATGAATACCTATTAGCAGAGGTACTTCAAATTCACTTGGGTTTCTTTTAGGTATCTAGTCCCTTAAAGAGATGAAATTCAACAACCCTAGGTACCCCTAGCCCATAAGCAGTAGAGACACTGATTTTTAATTCATGCTGGTATACCACATAATTTCTGTACTTTTCTTCCAAAACCCTTGAGAACAGTGGCACTGTGTAATACTGGGTTTCACAGAATGATTATGGAACACAGTCAAATTTGGATTATATTTGTGAACTCATCAATAACTTTTTAGGATTTTTTTTTTCAATTACAGAGATTTGACAGTTATCTTCAGAAACTTGTGGGATACTATTTGCTATATATAGCGTGGAAATGGAAAAATTAACATAAATTGGATTGTGGAGTTAAAGGAGTATTCTGGTGAATTTCTGAAAACACAAATACTGATTCTTTCTGTACCTGTTAAATTATACTGTTCTCATCATAGAATCATTAAGGTTGGAAAAGACCTCTAGGATCATCAGGTCCAACCATTAACCGAATATCATCATGTCCACAACTAAAACATGGCCCCAAGTGAAATGTCTATACGTCTTTAGAACATTTCCAGGGTTGATGATTGACTACTTCTTTGGGCAGCCTGTTCCAATGCTTGACCACCCTTTCAGTGAAAAAATTATTCCTAATATCCAGTCTAAACCACCCCTGGTGCAAGTTGAGACCATTTCCTCTCATCCTGTCACTTGTTACTTGGGGGAGGAGACTGACCCCCACCCGGCTACATCCTCCTCTCAGAGAGTTTAGAGTGATGAAGTCTTTCCTGAGCCTCCTTTTCTGCAGGCTCAACAACCCCAGCTCCCTCAGCCACTTGCGCTGAGGACTTGTGCTCCAGACTCTTCTTCAGCTCGGTTGCCCTTCTTTGGACACACTCCAGCACCTCAATGTCCTTGCCATGAGGGGCCCAAAACCGAACACAGGATTTGGCTTCAACCTATGGCTGAGTAGAGGGTGACAATCACTGCCCTGATTGTGCTGGCCACAATATTTCTGATACAGGCCAGGATGCCATTGGCCTTCTTGGCCACCTGGGCACACTCTGGTTCATGTTCAGCAGCTATTGACCAGCACCCCCAGGTCCTTTTCCACTGAGCAACTTTCCAGCCACTTTTCCTCCAACCTGTAGCATTGCATGTGGTTGTTGTGATGCACATTCAGGACCCAACACTTGGCCTTGTTGAATATATGCTTGGCATCCTTCTTTTCTCCTTCTGCATTCCTTGGATACTTACTCTACCTTTTATGTTCAGTATGGAATATTCATTAACAATACAGGTATATCTTGATACATTGGCTAAAATCCAAGGTAACAACTGTGCCTATATACCGTTCTCATCCTCTGTAATTCCTTAAGTACTTACAAATAATTTTCAGCACAACTTGTTTTTAAGAAGGAGTTGAGAAGGGAAAGAAACAGAAATCTAAGATACCCATATTTCTAGAAGTTTATGAAACTAAGAATCTGAGGAAATGAAAGATACTGTATGAAAATCCGTTGGGCTGTGATGCAAACTCTAATCCATTGTCACGCATAGTTGACTCTACATGGGAGGAAAGGTAAAGCACAGCTGGGGGAGATTTCTGATGGGATAGTATCTTATCTGCTACCAAGGAATCCAATCTTGCAACAGCAGGTTTCATTAATTCTGAATTGTCACAGAGCTGCTTTCTTCAGTTTGCTGGTTCAGTTGGCAGAAGCAGTGAGGTTTGCAGCCCTCTTGTTTCAGTTTAATACCACATAGCAGAGTACTGGTCTTGCAACTTTTTAAAAAATTGTAATTCATAGAACTAGAGGGACTGTGACCACAATCTTTAATGCAGGAGTACCTGTTAATGCAATTATTTAGGAAATTCAAATTATATTTCACAGAGTTATTAGCAAATTCCACTCCTTCCACAGAGAGTGAAGGAAAAAAAAAAAGATTTTTTTCAAGTGAATGTTAATTCCTTAATGACTGGTTCAGTGAATAAGTACAAACTGCTGGGCACTGAGCCATTCATTGGAAGGGGAGCTCTTGGGTGATGTCAGTGAAGCTCCATATTTATGCAGTAATGTCTCAAGATAATGCCAATGCAAAACAGAATGGTATTTGATATTTAGGAGGAGATACAGGCAGGAAAATTTGGAAGTGTCATAAATGTATGTTTGATAACATTCTTTTTTGATCAGAATGTTTTTAGTAATCCCATATTGAGCATACAGAAAATGAACATTTAAAAACAAGTTCTCTACAAGCACATTTTTCTGTGGCTTTATAGCTTGTTTCACAGCTAAAACTAAATAAGCTTGGTATTTCCCCTGGTGTTCTCCATTTTTTATGGAATGTTTCAAGAGCAGTATAATCTTACAGAAGCATATTCTGTGGAGTGCAGTTTGTGCATCCAGGGAATTGCTCATGGAGTACAACCTGGATTATTCTGCAAGTTTTACATCCCTGCAGCTTGTTCCACCTCAGTCATAGTCTTCTCTGGTTATTCTGGGCCTGATGCACTCATGTGCACCTTTCAAAGAAGAAAAGAAAACAACTCTGTGGTGTTTTTTTTCTATGCTAAAAATAAATGAATGTCTTCATGGGGGTGATAGCTATGGTGACTTTGGACTGGTCCTACACTAATATGAAATCCAAGCCTGTATGTTGATTGCTTTCATGGTTTGCACTTCCTTTTCTACAAGTCAGTTGCAATAAAAAGCATGAACAAATATAAGTGAATTCTGCTTAAAATCTTTTAGTCTCTGATTCTGGTGAATGCTATTCAGTGAATGGGTTAGATAAGTCTGAAAACTTGTGCTGTTTTCTTATAAAAACTGTCCTCATTGTTTCCCTTCACCTTTGCAAGTTATATGCTGCATTACTACATGGTTGATATATTTGGCATTGCAGTGTGTGCACCTTGGGCAAAGAACAAATGGCAGACTTCTCACTTGCTTCAACATTCTTGCAGTTTTTCAGTAAGAGGGCAGTTCACAGGAAGAAATGCACATAGTCTCATTCTCATAAAAGCTTTTGTTATTAAACAGAGACACTGCATTGTTTTATGTGTCAGGTAGGCTTTCAGTCAATGCTGACCTCTTTTCCCTCCCTAGGTGGTGTTGTTAGCTTTTGTGGGTTGGGTTTTTGGGGGTTTTTTGGTTGTTGGTTTTGTTGGGGGTTTTGGTTTTTTTAAGCAGTTTCCTGTTTCATAGTGGTTGTTCATAAGAGTAAAATTAGCCTGTCAGCCATTCAGTGTTTGGCATGGGACACCAAAGCTTGATAGCAGTGAACTTCTTTTCAAGTCAGTCAGTCTTGCAATGATACTTGATATAGTTATATTTAGGCTAAATAAAACATGGTGTAGAACCCTTTGCTTGGCTTCTCAGACACATCATATGTACACCCTCATACAGCTGACTGTATTTGGGGAGGTGAGGAATGGAATGAAGATGAGGAGTGAACAGGGTTTGTGAAGTTATTCAGAGGTGAGGGTGGAGAAGGATTGGCTGTTGTCTTTTTTGTATCTATTTTTAAAATAAAAAGTGTTTATAAAAAATGAGGCGTTTTTTCATTTATTTGAAGAGAGAAAGCTGAACCTTTTGCTGCTGCTAATGTTTGTGATGACTTCAAGAGCTGCTTCAGTATCCAGCACCTACAGTAGGAACTGATTAAAAAAATTCATGCACTCTATGCAAATGTGAAGTTCTGGCTACTTTAGTAATAACAGCTAAACCTTCTCACTGAAGGCAGCTGTGAGTTGCTGCCTGTATGGCCATGTCCTCTCTCTGCAGTGTGCAAAACCAGAGAAATTCTGCTCAGAAATGAAGGAAGCATACAACTGTGGGGGTGCTGCTTTGGTTCAGTAGTTCTGTAGTGTTTCTTTTCCTTGGAGTACTCCTCTAGCAGAAAGCTTCCCTGATTCCCCCGTGACACGGAAACATAAAACATGAGGAAAGCATGGTCGCGTAAGCATTTTGCAGGAAACCTTAGATGTGTACACGTGAAACTCCAGTAAAAGCAATGTGATCAGCAAGAGAAAGTGCTTCTACCCATACTCTCTAAGGTTTTATAAATTAAGAAAATAAAATTCGAATAGCTTAGATGTATAGCGTATATTGCATCAGGAATGCAAATCTTTCTCTTACTGAGATTGAAGTGACATCTTGTATTCCTTGTATCTTTGTCGGATCTTGCATTAATGCACATCATCACATTATTCCATAATGACACAGAATTAATTGTTTTCTAATGAAAAGAAGTTCTGAGTGTATACCTAGCTTACAGAGCACTGCTTTCAAACCTCTGCATTATAGTTTAGCTATTCTGCTTGCTGTGGTATCATGTCTCCACTCATTTCAGTAACATTATGGTAATGCATTTGCTTTAGGGAAACTAATATAAATTAGTTGAGCCTGAAGAGGTCTGTATACAATGCCAAAACTAATACTAATAGAAAAGAAAATATACATAACTGTGTCTTTGTATGAGCACAGGGTTCTGCATGCAAAAGTATTATCGATTTGTACTTTGTTACTCCTTACATTCTGCTTTTTGTAGAAAAGAACTTTGTTCCACCCCCTACCTACCTCCTACATCCCAGCTAATATTAAAAGCAGAGACAACTCTATAAAGAAATTATGTTGCTGAGGTCATTGCTTTTATAAAGTACTCACTATCATTTCATGAAGCATGGAAAACGAAGTTGGTTAAAATACTGTTGAATACAGATGGCATAAAATACACACAATGTTTTTACTTTTTACTCTGTTTCTTCTCTAATTTCTTCAAATTTTGAGACTGGCCAACCAGTAAAAGGAGATGCCTCAATCTACCCCACAATGGGAACCTTCTAGTTCTATTCCTAATCCATAAGGTCATCTGTTTTTCTGGTGGTCTAAGTGATGGTTTTTGTTTTTCTTTTTTTTCCTCCCATCCAGGTACTGCTATGTGGATATTTGTTAGCAATGACTGATGTGGAATCTACATATGCAGACTTTATTGCTTCAGGAAGAACAGGTAGAAGAAATGCATTACATGACATCCTTGTGTCCTCTCCGGGTGGAAACTCTAGTGAATTAGCCTTAAAGTTATCAGAGCTTGATATAAACAAAACAGGTGAGTACATTTTGGGCTTTTATTATATTTATTTAAAACTGAAATTAGAACAGCTAGTACACAAAACATGGTTTATGTGCTCACATTGTTCCCTTGTCCCTCAGCAGCAAAAATTTTTTTTTTTTTCTAATCAACATGGGTTGGCTGCAATAAGAATCACAGATTTCATAAATGGGAAGGGTGGTTATTTGCAAGCACAACACATCACTGAAAAAAGAAAAGTTGCTCTGCAGTGAGTGCCTCGGGGCAGGGTCCAAATCAGGATAAAATTTATGAAAAGTGGAATATAAGGAAGAAAATAAGGAAATCTTTATTAAAACCCAAGTCTTCATAATATTCTTTAATGGAAGCTCTCTGGTTTGAAGCCTGTAGGAGAAGCCATGTGTCTGCTGAAAGGTTGTTGTGAAATTAACTTTTTTTCAGCTGCCAAAGGATAGAGCAATAGGAATGCATTGTTGTTTCTTTTACCTGGATCTTTGCTTCTGAGTAAATTGTCTCTTTTTCCTTTCTGCTGGTACTTGTCCTTCTTTTAAGGTGATAAGCATTAATGCAATCCTAAATCTTTAATATTACCAAAATTTTTAAATGATTGTGCATATTCAGTTGAGAGGAAGGAGGGAGAGTGGACCTTATATGAAATAAAAATAGTAATATGACTGGGTATTTATTTTTATGTTACATGAGTAGCAGCTAATGAATAGATCTTACAGATATTAGAAAACCCTTTTCAGATGTTAGGGAAGAGGTGGTTTTGCTTGTTTTGATAACAGCAGAAGAAAACAAATGCAGCAAAGAAGAAACCGTTGATAAACAGCTGCCCTGTTTGTGCACATACCTTTCTCAGAGATAAAACAAGAGTTCTGGGAGGCAGTCTCTTCACAGCACATTCAGATGTGGGCAGCATGGTGTAGAGGTGGTTGTAGTGCTGTTTTGAAGGAGGGATTCTGTTTTTGGCTTCTGGACTAATGTACATCCTAAGTCATTCCTTCTGCAGTTGCCAGTTTGAGACCTATAGATTCTAGATGCATGGAATTCTAGCTGGGCACGGCCTTTAGCTTATTTCTGTTTAATAAAAAATACCTTATGTGTTTAGGTGTGTCTATTTATTTTAGTGGGGATAGGTGTAAAATGTTGGAAAAATAGAAAGTAGGTGCCATTTGAAAGGCATAATGCCGATGTTCCTTCGTGCTTTAATTTTCTTCAGTCTTAGATTTACACTTATCAAAATTGTCTTTGATCTTTTCCATTTAGCATATAAAAACAATTCCTGTTTTTAAGTCAAAACAGTGGAATGGTTATAAGCCAGAAATGTGTTCTTTTGTGAGCTATAAAAAATGTGACTCTGTGCCTGCAACATATGTTGATATACATTTTGTACATGCAGTTAGCTGTGTAATGATGAGAATGATTTAAATAACTGTGAGGCTAATTTTTAATACATAATTCAGGAGTCTCTTTAGTTCTTGATGATCTCTTTTGCAGCCTGGGTAACTTAATCAATGCAGAAAAGTATACAGAGCCGCTCGTAAAATTACCTTAGATAGTAAAAACACAGAAATGCCTGCATGCTTCTACAGGAGGTTATGGAGTTTCCATTAGTTATAATGAAAATACATTTAAATTCTATATTATTAGTACAACTAGGGGTCAAATAAAACCTCCAAACCAAAAATGCTGGAAAAGGCATTGTCTTACCTAGCATTCATATGAGTATTAGTGTATTATCACATAATGTCTTTCCAAACCAAGAGAGACTAAAAAATATTTTGCATGTCAAATCCCAGTTCAGAATATATTAGTGCTTGTAGGATGCATATATGCATCACACCTGACTGGATTAAGAAAACACATGTTTGGGGGTTATATCTTATTTCTTTCAAGATGCGTGTCAAACAATTTATGCTAAGTACAACCTAATTATATAAATATAGACATCAAGTTCCGATTCTTTCCTTTTCTTTTATTCCTCTTACAGCTGTATGCATTTTCTTGCAAAACTGCAAGTGTGTTTGCTTTCAGCTGCGTGGAGTAATGGCAGAGTAGGATAATGCAGATGTTAAAGAAAAAAAAGGTGGTTATAAAACATATGTAAATTAAACTACCCAAGCATATTTAGTACATTCACTTTGAAAAGCCTGCAGATACGTTTCCTGTAAAAAACCAGAACAGCTTTTAACAGCACTAAGCTTGTTCAAGGACAATGTATTTTTCTGTTATTCAGTAGCTGATACCCGAAGTGAGTGTTGGTTGATCCCCTCATCAATGAGCCAACAACAGATAATCAAGAGTTTACCGCATAATTAGGTATAATATGTATAATTACTGTATGATACTCTCCCTTCAAAACAACTGTCCCAGTTTTCTTTGTCCATAACAAGCTAATAACCTGTTATTATCTATTGAATGGATGTATTTACCAAACCCCAAAATACAGGTTCCAAGGACTGTGGCAACACATTTTATCTAAATTAAGTAAAAGCAATACTGTGTATATCTGATAGATAGAAAACTGGAAGAGAAATCATAAGACAGAAGCAAAAGAAACATTTTTAGCAGGAAAATCAGCAGGTAGCACTCCTACTCAACACTCTCAAGGTAACCATCACAATCCAAGAAACTTGATCATCTTGCAGGCGGTAGCTAAATGAAGTAATGAGGAAAAAATACAATGAAGAATGTGGACAAGGCTCTGCAGATCTAATCTCTAAAACAAACTGCTGGTTTTCTAGGTGCTATAGAACACAGGTGAGAAGGACATTTCCTAGTAAAAGTTATAGTGGTCCAAGCATCTACAAATAATGGGGGTAATAGGGTGTTGAAGTCATACGGAACTGGAATGAAGAACTGACTGTAGGAATTAGTGATTGAAAGTAATTGATTTTAGTCCATGGTAGAAATGTTTTGGGTGTAAGCAGGGGGAATAGTGATAGACTCTTCAGAGTCAGTAATGTTATGGGAAGAAAAAAGCTGCATATTACCAGGACTAGTAACTATATCCAGCTGATCAACTCACACAACTGCATGGTGGCTTAGAGTATTGTATTATTTGGTTTTGTTTCTTTTTCTAATACTGCCTGCTGGTTTCAAAATGCTGTGTAAGAATTACAGTCTTGCTTTTGAGAGTTTCTAGCCATAAGGTTTTAAAGGAAAAACAGCAATGTGCTTAGCAGTTTAGGGACTCTCAGAACTTACAAGCAAATTTATCACTATAAATATATTTTAAAGCCTTTAGTCTAAAAGCCTTGGTACTATCTGGTACCAAGATAGTGTATTATAGATGAAATGGTTTAGATTAGTGACTTTTTTCAGCAAGTTGAGACAAATCTTTTAAGAAGTGGTATATTAGAACCTTAGTGCTCTTTCCCTGAATCTCTGTGGTCTATGTTTAACACTAAGGTAGTGAAATGTTTAGGCTTTTTGTCCAGGGGTGATTTTTCTTTTAAACACAAATACCTTGCAGGAGTGTTTTTTGCTCTTCAGTTTTGGGGTTTTTTTTTCCTATTATTCTTTTTTCTAATAAGATTTCTACTGGGAAGGTTTGGCTTGCCCACATAGTAGGAGCCAGAATAAACGGAGGGCAGAGCAGGCAAAAAAAGAACAAAATCCTGAGATTACGCTCATCGGGTCTTTTGCAGTATCAGAGCAAATGTAGGAGGTTTTGTAGAAAGTGTTTGGACAACTTGGGCTAAAGGGATTTCTGTCCAATAGTAAATAATCACATGTAGATCTGTCCTGATGGAATCCTTTCTAATATGAGAGATGAAACTGAAGAATAGTTTTCTGAGAAAGTGTCTTGCAAAACAATTTTGTTTTTATTATTCAATCCATAACGAACAGAACAAACCTCACTGTTTAATAGGTTAATCAACTTTCCATGCAACTTTTCATCAGTTGAATGTGATAATTCACAGTACCCTTTGAGGCATTTTCCTGCCTAAATACTCAGTGTACGCACAAAACACAGCTATCACGTCTAAGCTGTTTGCAATGTTCTTTGCAAGGCAAAGAACTTTTTTCCACTACTAGTGTGCCCTTTTTCTACACAGAAAAGAGCAGGTGTTTATGATGCTTATTTGTATAAACATAAATAAATCTACAGATGTACCCTGTGATCTGAAATAAGGAAACAATAAATATCTGCACTGAGAACCCTGCCTTTACTCTAAAGATCTATAGATTAAAGTTAAAAGGCACAGGTACTTCTATTTAGACCTCCTTACAACCTAGCCATGGAATTTTCTCCTCTTAACTATTGTATCGAGCCAGTTCAGTACAAATTACTCAGAATCCTTGCAATATATGAGAAATAATGTATGTCTTAACATTATTCCTTGTTATGTATGTATAGCTGATCAGTCCAGGGTTCAGGGACTTGTGTTTCACTTGCACTTACCTTCCTGTTGCAGGAACCTGTGAGTTCTTTAATTGTTAGGCGAAATATAATACTTTGCATATAGATACTTAAAGCATTTGCCAATGCTTTTCTTAGCCTTCTTTAGACAGATCGTGAGTTGCCTGTTCACTGTGTCCCTGTAGGATGTGATCTGTTCCTCAGGTCCTTCCGTGGTTTGCAGTGAGACAGCCGGACTGAACGCCGTGGACACAGTGCTGAAAACGAATGCACAGAACTAAAGCAACTTTAACAAACTATTGCTTTTATTGAAGTTTCATCTCTTTATAGAAAACTCTGTTCAGATTGCTGCAATGAGGGTTTTTTCTCTTATACTACTATAGCATCAAAATCAATAAATTTTCAAAAATACCCTGCTGTTTTTCTTAAATTCCTTCATTTTTAGCTACTTTTGGTCTTTAAAGTGATACTAGTGATTGTGGCTAGGAATTTGCATCTCAAGAGAACTTTCAAAAACAATGTATAGCTATCTTAGTAGTAAAGAGTTTCATATTTCAGTTTCGATTTCTTTATACTTTGTTTTTGAAACTGGTGGATGAACAATCAGGGTTCTGGTAGCAAGAGCTCTTTAATTTAGGGTGGATTACTCATCCTTTTTTCTATGTTATAGAAGGAGAAGGAGATGCACAACGAAATCCAAGTGAGCAAACCGGAGAGGCCCAAGGGGAGGCAGCAAAGCAGGAAAGCTGACATCCGACTTTGACCGAGTGGAGCAGCTGCTGGATGTTTTCAGGCTACAGGAGTGTGCTGGAACAAATTTGTTTCCATGAGCAAGCTGGTAGAAAAGAAAGTGCATGTGTCTTCACTGCTGGAACCCACTCAACACAATGCTAAAAATCTGGGTACAAGCTGTGACAGAAGACAGAATTTTCTCTACCTCTGTCATGAGCAATGGTTGAACATGTATTGATTTTTTGGGATAGTGTCATCAGATGGATCCCTTCATAATGACTACTCGATGGGAACACTTTTAGAAAGTAGAACAGGTAAATCTTGTAGCAAATGGCCTTTGAAGTATCAGAGGATCTAATTGTGTATCTTAAGCAAAGGCTTGTGTGATCCTCAGAGTTTAAAATTCTCTGGCCAAAGTGTTTGCCCATTATAAGAACTGTAAAGAAAGCACTGTTTTTAGAACTTTGCATCTGTTTTACAGCTCTGTTATTTACAATGGGTTTTGTATTGTACGACTTAGATGCTCCACACTGCCCCTTCTCAACTGCTTATGAAGAATATTTCTGTTACTGTGAATTTTTCTACCACACGTTTTGAAAGGGCTGGTTTTTTGCATAAGGTGGTGATGTGCACATGATAGATCTAAACGTCAACCGCTAAATTGATTATGCCTAAACCTAAATGACTCAGCAGCACTCTAATTTGTTATTAGATGAGCCTTCAAAACGATTTGTTAATGTGAATACTTGAGCGTGTGTTGTGTCCTTGGTACAGTTTTGCCACTTGCCTGTAGTTAGTTGCATATCAGAGACTCAAATTGAATCTTTTATGTTATTCTTGCCCATTTTTCTAATTTTGCTCCCAATTTCTTAATCTTTCTCTGAGATATTTTTTTAAAATGTTATTCCAAGTATTATATTGTTATGGTAGTTTTAAGAATACATTTATAACCTTATATGGGTTAAAATTCAAACTAATTCCATGGTGCTAGAGGTTTTCCTGATTCACATTGTAAAAGATAGGCCTTGTTTACACATGGGAAAATAACTGGCATAGGTTATTGCCAATTATGTATTCTGAAATGAGTTTTAGAATGCAGGGTAGTCCAATGAGTGGCTTCTGGGTCGGTTCCAGCAAGGGGTTCAATTTTTACTATTCCTTGCCTTTGCCTCAGTTGATCAGGCTGTTGATTTTGCACAGCCAGTAGCCTGTTACTGATGCACCAGAACAGCCAAGTGCTAGAATCTGCTGCAGCAGCCTTTTGGCTTGGAGTTGGAAAGGGAAGTGAGAGACTTGGCATCTAGCACCCAAAGCCTAGATATTTTCCTGTTTTATCTATTCCAAAATGACGGTCCAAACTGGGCCGTCATCAAAATACCAGGATAGCTTGTCCATCCAGGACATCACTTAAAATATCTACAAATTAATAACCTGTTCTGCATTTGCTATTGCTGATTGATATTTTTCCCCCCCTCATCCTGCCCCAATAGACAAGGCCATACATGAGGCTGAATGCTGCAGAATGGGGCAGCCACACCTCTGTGTGACTAAGGTGAGTGAAGACAGTGACTGATAGTAAACCATGGCAATCACACAAGCACCAATCACAAGGTCAGAAGATTTGTTTTCTTTTATTAATAGGAGGTGATGTCACTTTATATATAGTATATATATATTATATATATTTTTGTGTTGTTGGTTTCAAATGTTATGCACTTTTTAATGTTTGTAAACTTTTACTAATGAATAGTGTGATTGCTTCCTGAATATATTAATCATCAGTTAACAAAACATCTTTGTGGCCACAGCTGTTTGTTTCTACCATATGTATCATAGTACTTGTCACCTGAAAATCTTTTGTGAGATATGTGGAGGAAAAAAACCACTTTTGATCAGTATTATGAGATCATTTATTAGTGTTAATAAAAAACAAGCCAGCCGTATGCTTGTGGCTCATGCGTGTAATATTAACTCTCACCTTCTAGTGTTTGGAAGCTGAATGCCTTGCTGTCTTATTAGCTGTCAAATGCCCTATCTTCTTGGTAAGAGAAGTAGTCCATTTGCTTTGAAAATACTGTTATCCTTAAACAATTTTTATTCATTTGTTTCATTTGGTGTTCCTTTCAAACTTAACACATTACTTTTGACTTTTTTTTTAATTATTTCTCCCCTTTTGCTCTTGCATCAAGTCATCAAGCTGAACTGGTTGCCCCTTTGTCATGGACTAGTTACTGCCAATCTAGCACAAATGCCAGAAGGAAATAGGATTCTGTGTTTTTTATAGTGTTACTTTATTGATGATCCATGAAACATCATCAATAAAATGTTGCAGAAAAAGGCCATAGTGAAATAAGTATTTACAGTATATTAAAGTGATGGTTTTCCTTATTTTCCTTCAGTGCTTTTCTTTATTTCAGTATACTTTCCTTCTTAATTCTTTTGTGTTGTTAAATAAAATTAATTTCAGCCTTTCCTCTCTATTTTGTACCTGTTTCTTCTATTTCCCATCTTTTTTTTCTCCTGTTTTTAAACAAGTTATGGAGGCTTTTGCTGGTTTTTGAAACACTTCTCTTTGTGATGAAAAATAGTGTTGTTAATTTTAGTGGAGTAAAAGGCTATTTATGTTCCTCTCCCCCAAAAGTATATGAGTGCTTGCTTTATCACTTGAACTGTGCTTGCTGTCTTAATTTTGGGTGTTTCTGTAGCATCTATAAGCAGGCCTCACTTAATGTAAACATGTGGTTCGTCTGTGCCAAGTTACAACACTGTGTCTTGAATATTGTTGTTACCAAAGCAATTACAGAAGAGCTACTTAAAATATATTCACACCTTCACTTCTGTGTAATTGCATCATGTAACAGGAACACTGATGGCAGAACCAGACTTTGGTTGGGTTATTTTTGCTTTTGTTAGTTATCTTTTTCAGTTAACCTGACATTAATCTGGCTTCTGTTCCAGTATCTTCTTTATATTTTATTGTGTTCATGATAGTTAAATGTCTGGTTAATCCATGATTATCTTAGAAAGATCTTCTCAAAAAACTGTATAAACACAACAAAGTCAGGCCTGGAATATCAGTATAATAGAATACTCCTTATCCTTAAAAGGTTTGGCTTTTGTGGGATGGTGGTAGGTTTGTTGTTTCATTTTGGGGGCGGGGGATTTTACTATGTCTTTAGATGGATGTTTTCAGTGCCTTCATCAGTCTCAAGGACCATCTCTTAAAAAGTCTCTGTATTTATGTTCTTATTTCCATAATAAAAGTCTATGACTATATCCACAAGCATTGCACTTGCAGGGTTCAGGTTCCCTGTCCACTTGAAACACACAGAACTTTTAGCATTATAATTGGACAGAGTGGCATTTCTTTCTTCTGCTTATTTCCATTAATGTTGGCATGTGCTTCTAAAAGTGTGTATTAAAAGACAGCAGCAAGCACACACATTTGTTACTTCATCAAACTATCATTTTAGAGCCATGACCTTCCATAACACAATTACTGAACGTGAAAAATGTCAGTATACTTGGTCCTCATCTGTGTAATTTCTCTTGCATTATTTTTTTCCAAAAATTTTAAATGGGAGAAGGTGTATCATCGTAGGAGTGCAAATGGATAATTAATTGTCTGGTGCCCAGAAGGAGCAACTGCCAAAGTGGTTAAGATGGAATTTCTGCAGTGTGAATGCCTTTCTCAGCTAAATTGGAGAATTTCAGGTGTTCTTAATGTTTGTATTTTATGTTTCAGGAACATCAGTGAATTTTGTTCAGAGGAAAGACTGAGAGCTTCTGTTGAGACTGAGCACAGTATAGTAACCTCAGCTTTGACAAAGTTTGCCTTACCTCAGCAGTATTCCTATGTTGAACTGCTGTATTTTTGCCTACTTGTTACTTTGTTTTGCTCTGCATCTCTTTCTGGCTGGTTTATTTTCTGTCCTGTTGTTTCCTGATGTAAAATAACACCCTAGAAATATATGGAGTGCTGTGTTACTGTATATTGACTGACTAAAATCTTGTAGTGGAAAGATTGTTTCACTTAATCTTTGTGATCCATGCACAGAGTGGGATCTGTTTCCAAGTTCTTTTCATGAGAGAAGCAATAGAGCCAGGAAGGAAATGTGAATTCAAGAAGATAGACCAGCAATATAAGGATGATACCTTTTCTTAATAGTAAGGCAGGTGGGCCCAGTGCACAAAATAGCTTCCTCCATCATGTGATTAACACTTAGGATGTGTTGATAATAGATAAAAAGAAGATAAATAGTTCAACTTTAGGTGATATTTTGATTTCAGAATGAATCTCAGGTTCTCAACAGTACTCTAGAACAGAAGCATCCATAAAATTGTGGCACACACCCTTGAGACCACTCATAGTATCATCAGGTTCTAATGAAATCAAAGGTATCTCGTGTTCACTAACATAGAACACAGAATGCTTTTAAAAAGCAGAAATACTTAACAGATAAGAAAATTATAGAAATAAAGTAGTAACAGGAATATTCTGATTGTTCTCTACGGCTTCAGGCTGAACTTATTTTCTCAGGAAGGCAGTAGGGAAGAAATGATCAATGTGGATGTTTGGCACATTTGCACTATTTTCTGTAACATACTCCCAATATCTCTCTGAGAGAAAGTAATGGTCAAACAATGGTGCAGACAAATCAGATAACAAGGTACTGAATCAGTTCCTATTGTTAACTCACTATCTAATAATGAGTTACGTAGTGAGTTAACTAATGAGTGTTAACGCACTGTCTCATAGTGAGTTAACTAAATATGAACAAGTCTTAAAAGCAGAGAGTAAAGCTAAACAAAAATATAGTGCACTCATGCTTACAAAAAGCATCCCTGTCTTCTGAAAGCAGTGGGACTTCATGTTCTATCCTTTTACATTGATTTTTACATTATGGCTTTGGAGCTGCTGATGTTTTAGGATGGAGAACAGGACAGATTTGTCAACACATGATGTGTGTGTGCAAATGATCTCTCGGTATTTTCAGGCAACACATGCTTCAGTACCCTGAAACCAAACGTTTATAAAAAGACCAGTGCTAGTGATGACTTGCTTATGAGTTCTTAAGGTAAGCTTTTAGCAAATTAGCCACCAGTATACACTTTCAATCCTATTTGCTATTAAGAAAGTCTCTAGTGCTGATCCATGAGTGTAGTGTGATAGTTGGTAACCTTATAAAAGTTTGACTGAGGCAAATGACTTGAGTGCTCCCAAAATGTCTGAGACAAAAGTATTCATAAAAAATCCACACCACCTTCTTGCAATAGCAAAGACAGATGATAAGTGTTTTGTATTTGCTAAATAATAAACCTATTTTATCAGTGATTAATCAGTTAATGTTTAGATCTAATTTCATGAAAAAACACCTTTTGATCCTGAAAAATTAATCAGGTTTTTACATACAAAAGGATAAGGGATGACATTTTTAAAAAGGTAGCTTGGCAGTAATTTATAGGAAATAGTGACATATCACCTACAAGAGGGATGGGAGACTCTTGTTGAGAGATCAAATCTTGAGCAGCCCTGCATGTGAGTTGATCTATTCTGCATTTGGTTTGTTGCATTAGCATGTAAATTATGTCTCATCGTGTTCATCAAACATGGGTATTGCAGACAGATACACAAAACAGTTTTTAAGTATGAACCTAGAAACAGAGCCTTCCAAGGCTGTATCTTTTGTGTTTCATCTATTGGCTCCTTCGGGCCACCGAATGCAGCCCTCAGTAGCTCCTTATTCCGGGAGCTCTGCTCCTGAGCTGAACAGCGGCAGCTGCTCGCTGGTAGAAACAGACGTACCAGTTGCGTTTATATCAGCGTTCCTTTAGTCTCCCTCACGGAGGGAAAAGGGTCACGCATGGAACAATCTGTGTTGGGGAGAACCCGGCAAGACTGGCCCAGCCCACCTCTCGCCCAGGTCCTTTATGCCCTCTGTCGGGGGAGGGCAAGGCGAGAGACAAGCCAATAGGCAAGTGACTGGCCCGTGACACCTGGCCAGTCCTGGGTGAACAGGCGAGGGACAGGTGGAAAGCAGAGCTGTGAGTGGCCAGGCCACCGGGGGATCGGTGGCCTGCACATTGCTACACAAGGCAGCAAAGAAGAAAATGTAATCATTTTCACCACATGACATGCTAACAGACCCATTTCATTACTCATATATTTTTATTTGCAGGTCCTTCTTTTCAATAAAAAAAAGAACAACACGTGATTGTGCAAAGAAATTCAGTATTACAATGTGCACATCAGCAAAACCATGCATTTTTCTTAGTAGAATTCAGTTATTATTTGGGACCTCAAATGGCAAGTATCTTGCCAATGTGTATTAGCCATATCTTTGATGTGGGAATCTTATCATTAAGTCTCAGTGAAATTTCACTGTGTTTCCTACTACTTTAGTCAACTCACTTGCCTGTAAAATGTGTTCTGTTGTCCACGTTCTTTCCAGTTTAACGAGTAGCTGGCTATTGATGTAAGAACACATGTACTGTAATGATATGTATCAGCTGCTTTACTATTTCTCTTTATCAATAGAACAGGATGTATATGAGTCCTTGGTGTCAGGATCTACTTTAAAATGTCCTGGGACTGCCATCACTTGTGGGAATCCAACGACTGGTCCTGGAAGAGGCTATGCCGGGTTTTTGGTGGAATGGTATTATAGTTACAGATGAATATAAAAGAGCAACAATATGCATAAATTTGGGGAGGGAGGGGGGCTCTATGCTTACAGTGTTAACACAGGTAGCCTGAAAACCATATCCTCACAGAAATGTGGCTACTAAATTAGATCTGGCATCTTAAAAAGCTTCTAACATTTTAAGAAGCTTTGCCATAACCCATATAACACACCATTATATTTGGAAATCATTTTCAGGCTAGCGATTTCTTCTCAACAAGGATGGTGTGCACTTTATCAAAATACATTGGTTAGAAGATGCAGTAAAAAGTAGAAAAAGTCAATCTGACTGTATAGACACAAAAAAAGTGTCACTTCTGCACATTGCCCTCCCTCAGACACAGGATCTACAGGTAATGCTTGTTACTGTTGCAACACACTGTATTTTGGTTTGGTTGGAACAGGATTTTCAAGAGACCCTGTGGAGTACAACCGAACCATAACTTCTATCACCAGGCATATTTTATCAATTCTTTCTTCCTATCTGATGTTCAAACGAAAATAGATTTACTATTCACTCAGATGTATACTTCTGAATATCCATGTGGTAATAAAAATGGCTCTTCTTTAGGCTCAAGTGTAATAGGATGTCTTGTAGTTACTTGTAATGTCCTATGGATCTGTACATATTTTATGCCTGTATTTGCACTGAAACTACACTATATACTTTCCAGTTAAACTTCACAGACCAAATAGGAATACGCAACATAAAAGTACTGTGAGATATTTCGCTTTTTGAAGTATACACTCCTGTCTTCCTAGAAATTATACACAAGAACAAATAGGGCACAACATAAGTGTTTCAGTAAAAATCTTTGTTTTCACAGCCTCATCTCTGATCCTGCAACGCAGTCAAAATGTAGACTGTGTAACATCTGATTATAGTCATCATTTCCCTAGCAACAGACTGATATCCTCACTCAATACATTATACAGTATATTTCAGAGAACAGGGCATGCCAGAAAGGAAGAAGATGGATGACTCAACAGGTCTTTTTCATCTGTCATTTTCTCATCCATGGAAAGAATTAGGAACTCTCTGGACACAAACACAACATCCTCATTTGTTTGGAAGTGCAAATACCAACAGTGCATAATAATAATGATGATTCTATAGAAACTGCTACTATTATGGTATTATTATGGAGCTCTCCCCCCAAAAATAAAAAAAGTCAAGCACCCCGGAAAGTAACCAATAAATGGCACACAGACACCTCCTGGTGGCTCTGGAGTGTATTTTTAAATAGAAGGATTCAAAGTTAAACCAATCTATAGAAACAAAGGTCCAAACAGCCACAATGGATCTGGGGTGATTAAGAGGTTGAGAAAAATATTTGAAAATCATGAGAGCAAAGTATTTTAAATATATCTTTTACATGATTGAATTATGGCCTTGGCTTTTGTACTTAATCTATTAAAACACATTATTTTTCAGAACTTCCCCAGGTACTGCACTCATATCCCATAAATAAGATTTCCATAACAACTAGAAATAAACCTGGGGTTTTAAAGTAGGCCTTGCAACTGGTTGCAGTAGATGAACTGAAATCAGAAATGCATTATTGGCTGGTCTTCATGCAAACTCTGATAGCTCCGAGGACAGCCCATAGGATACCAGCTTATGTTCACCAGTCTGGCAGCACAGAAGAAACAGTGTACCTTCCTGGTGATCTTTACCATCAGGAAATTAATAATCTGAGTATATAAAATAGACTTCAAATGAAAATAGTCATCATAGCAAAACCAAAGAATAGTCATCTGAAATTTGTGGAAAGTTTGTGCTTCCTGGAATTCCCTCTGTCGTCGTCGTCCCCCCCCCCCCCCCCCCCCCCCCCAAAAAAAAAAAAAAAAAAAAAAAAAAAAAAGAAAAAAAAAAGAGACCCAAACAAGCAAACAAAATAATCTCAGAAATGTCATCAAGGCAAAATGAGAAGAAGGGAAGTTCCAAAGCATTACGGGATGTTTATGACAGACCTCTCTTTCCTTGTGTTATTCCCATGATCAGGGCCAAACAACTAGGTGTTTAAAAGAAAAATAACAAAGGGATTTGGTGGCTATTACCATAAGTAGCCCAAGATGTTTCAGAAAGAAAAGGAAAATGGAAGAGACTTCCGGTGAGTAAACCTATTTTCTACCTTTTTTCCTGATGTCTGAAAGGTGACCTAGTGCTGCAGTGAGTTCAATTTTATATCAACAAATTTTTTCTCTTTTCGCTATCTGTATTATGTTCCTTCTCCAACAAGTCTTGTGACTAATCATTTAATATTATGAAACAGTTCTGCATAAGACAAAGAAATTTCAGAGAAATTTCATTCCCCTTAAAGCAGCCTATCTATGCTTTCACAAATACAGAGTCCACAGAATATTGTAATACGAATTATGACAGGGATGGTAAGTTGCTTTGCAATGGTACTTCCAAACAGAATTATAGAATGGTTTGAGTTAGAAGGAGCCTTAAGGATCATCCAACCCCCTGCCATGGGCATGGACACCTTCCACCAGGTTGCTCAGAGCCCTATCCTTGAATACTCCCAGGGCGGGAGCATCCACAACTACTTTGAGCAATCTGCTCCAGTGCCTTGCCACTCTCACAGTAATGAATTTCATCTATACATAGCAAAACTGTTACACTTGTATCACTCGAAAACCAGAAATTGCTATTTCACTATTGCAAACACAGTTCCACCACATGCACAGCTTTCTCCAAAGGAGTTACTGGCAACCTCAGTATGCGTAGTCAGCTGTGAACCGTATCAGTTGTGAATTCTGTTTCTTTCATTTGAGAACACATTCTTCCCCAAAACTTCCTGTTTTTTCAGAGCTGAAAATGATAGATCTCTCTGATGAAAGCTATTTACTTTCCATATAAGTATATGTGTGTTTGTGTAAGTATTCAAGGACTGGAAGATTGGATAGACTTTCCATACCCTCAGGTACATGGTGTCAGTCTTCAGGGTAGTGCTGTGTAGGGCCAGGTGCTGAACTTTATGATCCTTCAGGGTGCCTTCCAACTCAGTAATACTGAATGTAAAGAAGTGAGCAGTTAATTTCAAACTTGAAAAAAAGCAAATAACTACTTTGAGTTTTATGGCACAGTATGTATACAATAATTACTAGACTATGCTCAGTACATTCTGAAAAAATAACACCTTTTTTTTTTTTTAATGTGGATCTGATTTATACAGGTTATGGAGAAATCTCATAAAAACTTTTCACTGAAGATAACAGATTTGGAGAAGTATAAAACTCATATGGAAGTACACTCTGTCTACCAGAAGCAAATTCAGCTGATAAATTGTTGGTGTTCAAGTTTCAATGACAAGGAGAATTAATGGGGTATTTGTTGCCCTGAGGTTTCACTAAATAAATTGCCCCAGTTCAAACCCAGAAATTCCTATCCCTCATCTAACTGGTTTGGGCTGGAATAGAGTCAAGAGAGAGAAAAGCTTTTCCAGGGGATGATTAAGGAACACAGTCTAGTTTAGGTTCTTTGAATTGCACCCTACAGAAAGTGTTTAGTGGAACTCCCGGCGTAGTTACACAGACAATTCCCTTCTGTGTCTAGCACAAATATTTCTTTATACTTATATGATGAAGAATCAGGACTCGCAAACTTGTCTTTTCACCTTCATTTGCTATTAATTTTGCCCTTTCTCATGAAATGAGATAGCAAAGGCTCATATCACAAGTGGAACAGGTATTTCAAACATGCACCAGTTTCACTATAGTCATGTTTTACGAACCATATTAACTGGGTCAATGGGGTTTTGCAGATTTAGACACAAGATGATTCACAAAAAGTTGCAGTTCATAAACACAATGATCAACTACTCAACACATGACGATCTACTAACCTGAAAAAAAAACAACTTGAAATGGTAATCAAAGTAGTGCTTCAAAAGACATTGATTTGAACAGGTGTGCAAGGTTCTAAAGAGCAGGCATCTGGAGTTTGTTCACTTTAGCAACTGCATTTGCACATAAAAGTACATGACTGAGCTGACAATTGAGTGTCTTCAGTGGTAACAGCTACAAATCTCTCCTTTTCACAGAGTCACAGAATGAGTCACGTTGGAAGGGACCACAGTGGATCATCTGGTCCAGCCTCCCTGCTCAAGCAGGGTCATTCTAGAGCACCTTCAGTGCTATTTGATGTGAATTTTAAAGTTGTTCTTACTCAAAATCTTGAAAATTTCTTCCTTTATGAAAAAGCTGTGAATTGAGTTGTACCAGTGATTTTATTTTAAAGGGACAGGATGAGACTACTGTATTTCATATTATCTTATTTCTTTGCACTCACACATAGAAGGAGGTAGAAGATGTATGTCAACTTGGAATGTACTTCCTTTCCATCTATACTGTGTTCTTTTCTATTTGAACATTTGAGTAGTGCTGCAAAGTGAATATAACAGAACTAGCATAATGAATTAAACCAGTGGTAATATCTGAAACTGAATATATTTAATAGAATTGAATACAATTAAATATAATCGAAGACTTTTTTACCAATATATGTTTCATCAATATTAGTAAATTGATTTTCTTTTTTACTATTTCTGTACCATGTACTGACATTTCTTTCTCCACTTTCTGAATATGTTGCTTAATCCTGAGATATCTACTTTTAATGCTTTAAAAATTAGTCCATTTGGCTTGTTTCAGTCAAATATAAAGGTTTTTTGAACATTTTAACGTAGAAAATACGCAATTTCAGAAAAGCATGGGCACTCTGTAGGTAACAGCTTCGAGGTGATTTATGATCTGCTTTTTTGTCTCCAGTACAGGGAACACTTAGGAAGGATTTCAGAAGGATACTGACGAGGTTTTTTTTCATAATGTAGGGGCACACTGACTAAGAAAACCAATCTATTCCACTGCTCAGTCAGGAGTAGTGGGTTTTTGCTCACTTGTATGTGAATGAGTTCAGAGCAGTGAAAGTCTCCCTCTCTTACTGTTTCTTGAAACATGCAGTGCATCAATAAAATATCTGTATTTATATCTAGACCTGTATTCCTTTATTTGTATCTATATCTCCATCTAATCATATGGATTAGATATAGCCATATAGAGATATACTAGCTACATTTATACAGATATAACCATATAGATATATAGGGATATTATAGGTATGTATGACATATCTCTGTAATCTATAATGAGTAGAACAGTGCAATTTTCCAAGCAGAGAAATTGCTCAACTCACGAACCACGATAACATGGCAATTCAGTTATTATTTTTTCAGCTTCAGCAACAGGAAAAGCAGAACATATATTTCTTGACCATTATAATACCTAACAAGTCCACGTAGGATGACATTATTTTTGTCTTTGTTCAAATGTCTTTGTTAGCATTTATATTTCAGTAAAGATAATACACTATGATTTTTGCAGACACATTACTGGACAAGGAAGCAATTTTATCTTCAAAGCTTTCACGGTAGTTTGACAGCTTGAGCTTTGAGATTTGTGATTTCTATGAACCAGTCTGCCAGGCTGCATCACAAGGAAGTACAAATGTGCTGTACATGAAGTGAAGGTGCCACATATAACCTTGAAGCTTCACACATAGGAAAGGTTAGCCCTCTCTTTCAATTACCATCTTTTAGCTGTAAGTCAATATGCTCACTCGTCTTTGCCAGAAAGCTGAAATAAACATTGGAGGGAAGCGTTCTCCACAAGATTGTTTTTGACTAAGCTCATTTAGAGGATCAGAATATGACAGCCACTGAGTACAAGACTTAGAACTGCTTCCTAAACCCTTAATTCTTCCAGAAAGTCAAGTTCCTACACTTTTAGACATCTAGTCATCACTTTTATCAATGACCTTTTAAAGTCAAAAGTCAAAACCTAAACCTAAATAAAGAGTCCTAAACATAGTTCAAGGTCCAGATGCCATGTCCCTTTGTGGCTGAAGATGAGATCTCTTCCTCCTTCCTGTTGAAAGCCACAGAAACTTTGGGGCTTTTTGCTCTTTAAAGAAAGTACCTCAAGCATACATAAAATAAAGGCCAGGTGATCATGACAGTACACTGTGTCTTAATTAAGCAATCATTCTTCCTAGGATACCACTTTATTAAAGGATGTAGCAATAGTGCCTGTTTCCACAATAGTTCGAAGGATAAAGCTTTGATCCTTCAAGGCATCAAAGGTTTAGCATAATTCCAATGCTTTGTCTGAGGCTTTGAATCTCCACCATCTTCCTTCTAGTATTCTGGTGCTGAGATTCTCAAGCCTTCCTTTTGAAGCGTTTCCCCACTGTGTAAAAAGAAGTTAAAGGCCTTACTTACTTTCTCCCAGGTGAATACCATAACCACTAGATTACCTCACAATGGGTCCAAAACTACGCTGATTATTTTCTTTAAGGAAAAAGACTAGGATTGATAATCTCATTTTCAAAGGGAACTACTCAAAGGAATTTGCATACTTAATAAGAGCAGTCAAGCCAAAGAAGAGAAAGGCATCCTAAGCTCAAAGGGAGACATTTGCATCCTTGACAAGCAGGTCTAGACACCACCTTGTGCTGTTCTTTACAGGCTTATGTACAGGCACGTGACTTCTGCAGATCCCATTTCTATGCCCATAATCCAGAGTGAGTCTGGGCACCCTCAAAGCACAAAGAATTGCAAGAGTTGCATCCTCCTCATGAACACAGTCCAACATTTATTAACTCTTCTCACAGGAGAGATCACAAGCCACAACTGCTCTGAAATTTAGATATAACCAACATTTTCTGTCCAATAACAAGAATACTGAAACATCCTTAAATTATAACTATTCAACCAAGCATTGGCATCCAGGAGCAGATTTCTCTCTGGCATTAATATTCCAGGCTAATTTTGAGAGAGGTTAGTGACAAACAGCTGCTTCTGAAGCTGTCAGTTATTCACTGCTTCTCCATCCTAGGATCTTTATAACACAACCTGCCTTTTTCATGTATGATGTTGATAGTTCATAAAAAATTGCCAAATATCCTTTATCAAGAGAAACATACAGCTGGAAGAATGAAATGTAGAGACAGAAGAAGAAAAAGAATTCTACAAAATCCATAGAGTTCCTTCTTTTCTGACCTGGCAGTTGCTTTTATAATATTCCAAACAAATATTTTGACAACATTTTTAAAAATAAAGATCTATTCTTCACTAAGAAAATATATTTAAAACTAATAGGAAAAATGTAACATATACAGCTGTGTTTAACAAAGCATTATCTGATATGCATAGAAATAGGTATATATGTGACAGATAAGTATACCATAAATATATGACTGGAGCAATTGATGAAGTGAGACATTGAAATTAAGTGGTGATCTGAAAAAAGAAAATTACAAGTGGGCATTTTCCCTTGACTCCATCTCTCTAAAATCCATTGTTCCTGAGTAGATGTGAGACTGCTGAGGCAAATTCAGCTCCTATGATGTAAATCTAGAGTAACAGTTTTGAAGCGAGTTACATTTATTTATTGGCTTTGAGGGCAGCAATTGACTGTACTCTGTAATTTCTGCATCAAGCCCATGCTGTAAATCAGATTCATATTTTATCAGGATCTAAATCTGTGCATAGATATGTTTATTCTTAGGGCATTTGCTGCAAAATTGCTACTACAGGTCTATCAGTGGAGGGGTGGGGGAGGTGTCCAACAGTGTACTGGGGTTCCTTTTAATGCAAAATGTCTTTATCCTAGAAAATTATCCTTATCAGAATCTGGTGAAGATATTTCTGAGCTCACTTCTTTCTTTGAACATATGACTACAAATATTGTTACTGCTTACAGTGTCAGAGCTGTACAGCAGCATCTGAGAATAGCATATTGTTCTGAAAGTACAGAAAACCAAACAATACATTTGAAATACAAACAAAATCCCCATTCTTCAAACAAAATCTTGATTATTTTCATTCCCCTCATATCTATTTGACATTCAACTTTGAGACTTTAAGAAGTCATGAGGAGGGATTACTATTATTATTATTATTGTTGCTGTTGTTTTTATTATATAATACTGAGTTCATTTTTCTTTCATCATAGCTTGATTATGCAAAACTTTCTCACAAACTAGTCACCTAAATTGAACCATGGTGAAATCCATATAACAGTAAAAAACAAGATCACTGCATTCATATATTTAATACATGGCAACTAATTAACTTGATATAGTGGTATGCATCAGCAACAGACGTCTTCCACATGCTTCCAAGTTTTATCCTCAGGACAGCCCCACCCTGGGACTGACATACCCATAAACCTGAGTAATGACACCTTTCTACGTCATCCTCACCTTTTTCTTCACTGGGAAGGGTAAAGAGGAAGGTCTCATATGCTAAACCCTTTTTACCAGAAACATGGTGCTTTTTAGGAACTTAATGATATTTGCTGAGGACAAGGGATGTCATCAGTACACTTGACTTTCTCATTGTCCAAAACAGGGGTTTATAGGACAGCAGATGTAATTTCCTTCTAATGGAAACCATTAGAGTGAGTGAGAACAGTGAGCTGGAACACACAAAAGTTTTACTTCCCTGTAGGACCAAGGGCCCAAGGGCACAAGCCTGAGTCCTTCAATTAATATGTTTAGTGCTATATTCTAGGAGGGTTCATTCCATGCTTGCTGGACCCTACAGACCAGATCTTTTCTAAGACATGATGTCTGGTAACTCTTTCAAATTTTTTCTTCACTCAAAATATGCAAAGAGGAAGGTAACTTTGTCAACATTATGTACTTTCAAGTTAATTACAGTAAATACATGTGAGATCTACTGGAGGAATTATTCATGATTTGAATGCTTTAGAAGAGATGACAGAGGACATTCAGAAATTAAAACATTGACAAAGCGGAGAACACAGCAGACAGTGCACAGAGATTTTGGAAATCTGATCGACATCACACTTCTGGTTCAGTTTCTGGTTTACAGCAGCATTTTTAAGAAAAGGTAGGACAGTTAGATTTCTTTGCAATGAGAGGTCTTATTTGCTGCTTCTGTGAGTACCCTTCATCTGACTTTCCCAGCATTATTCTTTTTGAAGTGTGTCATTAGCAACTGCAGTTCTAGAAGTGTTGGGCTTTGTCTCCAGTCCTGCTGGTCACAGAAGGTGTTATCTTTCTGTTCTAGCTGGGACTGGACCTCTCCAACAGCAAGTCAGACATCCCAGAGTGAAGCATCTTCCAAGAATTGTACAGACAAGTTAGAATTTTGTTTCCTGGAAAACTGTAGACAAGCTTTCTCTCTTTGACATTTCACCTTGTCCCATTTCATGTTTTAAGTCTTCCAAGCCTGAGTTATGGAGTGAGATCCTTTTCTTTAAGAGTTTCAGAAAGCTGTTTGTAGTCACATAGCAGATGGATGCAGCATAGCATTCACAAGCTATGAAGTCACATAGCAGATGGATGCCTATTAAGGCAATCACAGATCATGACAGTCTCTTCTTCTTCCTCTTTTTTACACAAACCATTTCTTGTCAAGTTTCTCAAGCATCTTGCTTGACTGTATTTCACTAAGGAAAGGACAGTTACAAAGCTTCTCCTGTAAGCCAGTGCTCTGTACCCAAAACAGTGACAACTTACCCTTCTGGGGACCTGAGAAGAAAGGCAGCACAGCCAGTCAGGCAGAACGTCCTCTCTGGGCAGAGGCTCAGATGCCAAAGGACTCCACAGTCACTTTGGCAGCACAAGCTTTACCGTTACCACTTTTCATAAAGTCTTGTTTGGAAGAGTCTACTGCAGAGAGAGCTCTGTTCCCCTAAAAATTCTTGACCAAGTCACAGGCTAACAAACGTGGAAGAACTCACTGATGGAAAAGCTACAATAGATTATTTCAGTTATGATAGTTGTAATGGGTGACACATGTTTTTTGTTACCTGTTAGTCAGATTTGGATAGGGAATGATAACTCCTACTAAGTAATTAAGTCTCACTGGTTAGCAATGTAGAGGTAAGAGAAGACTATGGAGCAGTCCCTTTATGCCTTACTAAAAAAGCTCTGGGATTGAAAGCCTGTGTTGTTTAATATAATATTATAATAGCTTGTATAAGAAGGAAAAGGAATATTCTTTAAGGGCCTACCTGGATTTCAGGGGGGTTTTTAGGCAAATGCCAATAGAATTTTTATAATGGCATTTGACCACATCCCTGTTTCACTCTCTACCCCTACTTACAAGTTTCCTGACTGCACTGAACCTTTACAACTTTAGGAATTCACCTCAAATAAAGAACAGAGGCATTTCTGCACAACTCCTTCAAGCAAAATCCTCTTTGAAATGAGGGAAAGGTTTGCATAGTAACTATAAGAATCTCAGAATAACATAAGAAACTGTAAGAATGCGAGGTCAGATCTCAGGCTGATGGCTTTGGAAGCACATACTGAACCCACGAAAGAATAAAAGAGAACTTTAGTATCTACTAGTAACAAGGGGTCACATTTTTTTCTACACCAATTATGTGGGTGTAGCCTTCTTCAGTCAGAAAGTCAAGCATCCAGGTCAAGCCTTTTAAGAACCACTCTTCTAGTTATTATTAAGGGGAAAAAAGTTCACATCTTGCAAAATGAAAGGCAGAGCCTGAAAAAAATTTCTCAGTCTGTTTTTCTACCCCACAGCAGATAGAAGAATAGTCATAGACAGCATGATCAAAATATATAAAAATGATATTTCACACCTACTCTCAAGTGTAGCGAAGAATTTATACCTTTTTATTATTAATATTTCTGGAATTATGGAGTTGCTGTGAACAAAAGGCACAATAAGCTTGTTTTGTTGTTCTGATGTTCAACAACAATGCATGCCCATATTGAGCCATCTGGTTTTCACTTAGTTTTGGTTGGATAGTACTCTTCAGTCTTGATTACTTAGCATGCAGCTAACTGGACCAAGAAATTTTTTCATACCTTTAAGGATGTCCTTGCACTCACACAAAGGCTTTCTACTGGTCATTTAAAAGAACTGTAGCTAAAAATGATTATTGGACAAGGAAGAATTTTTTTTTCTAAAAAATTCTTATCTATCTGAAAATGAAGCTAAAATAGTTTCCTTGCCAAGACCTACAATCATATTCCATGTCGGAAACCTTGTGTCTGTCAATATCGCTTCACAAAGCATTACTGAAAGAAGTATAAGGACATAAATCATTTGTACCACAGCAGCACCCAAATTCAGCTTCTCTGCTGTTTTCATGGTGGTTTAATGATCCACAGCAGTAATGGGAATATTTCATAAATAAGCAATGCCTTCTATTGAAATGGTGTTTCCTCAAACTGGGAATGGCAGGAGTTTCAAAGCTGCAAACAAAAGCCTTGAAATGGTACCAGGAAAGAAAGAATTTCTCCTCAGCAAACAAAACGGGAGAATTTGCCTTACAGGGTGTACATATGCTATTTTGATAGCAAGTACAGATTTCTGAATTCACAATGCAAACATGAACAATACAAAGCTCCTGTAATCAAGTAGAATACTGCATGCTGATCCATATCTCCATAGATATGAAACAATGACCTCATCCCTTCCACTAGAACTAAGAAATCTGCTATATACAAAAATAGCTACACAGTAATTTTAAGCCATTGGCAAGAAAAAACCAATTACCTCAAAGAATGTCAGTGGCAGCATTTGCTTCTAGTTTTTGTTTCTGTTTATAGCAAAAATAATAATCATTTTGTTAGCAATAACCAGATGTTTATGCATCAAGCATATTAATTGAACTGGCATGCACACAACTGTAGGATAACATACACAAAAGCAGACTGATTAAGATAATGGATGATTAAACACATCAGCTGATGGAAATTACATTTGAGATTTCTGTGGAGGACTTTGAGGGAAGTACAGAACTGGAAAGAGCTAAAACGACAATTCAAATACAAGGTCCAAGGTCCAAAAACTTGAAGCCTGAACATAGGGAAACTCAATGACCTAAGAATGACTCATTCATAGTACACTGCAGTTCTGACATAGAAATAATAGTGCAAGGGGATGTTAAGGTTCTGCCAGGAACTGTCTGGATTTTTATGTTTGAAACGAATTATAGAATCACAGGATGGTTGAGGAGGGAAGGAGCCTCTCGAGGTCATTTGCTCCAGTCCCCTTGCTCAAGCAGGGCCACATACAGCAGGCTGTCCATGACCATGTTCAGGTGAATTTTTAATATCTCCAAGAACAGAGACTCCACAACCTCCCTGGGTAATCTGTGTCAGTGCTCAGCTGCCCTCACAGCAAAAAGCTGTTTCCTGATGTTCAGAAGGAATCTCCTGTGTGTCTGTGTGTGCCCACTGCCCCTGGTCCTGTCACTGGGCACTGTTGATAAGAGCCTGGCTCCGTACTCTTTAGGCCCTTGCTTGAGGTATTTCTACACATCAAAGAAATCCCTCTGAGCCTTCTCTTCTCCAGGCTGAACAGTCCCAGCTGTCTCAGCCTTTCCTTACTGGAGACATGCTCCAGTCCCTTCAGCATCTTGATGGCCCTCCCCTGAAAGGCCCAGTATGTCCATATTTCTGTTGCACTGGGGTATCCAGAATGGGACACAGTACTCCAGATACAGTGTGATACTCACTGGAACTGAATACCAGTGCTGAGTAGAGCAGCAGAGTTTCCTCCCTTCACCTGTTGGCAATGCTTTGTCAGTGCTGTCCAGGTCATCATTCCCTCTCTTTGCCATAAGGGCAAAGATACCAAGGCTTGAGGTAAGGTATTCCATAGAACTGGTCAGTAGGGAGGGTATGCCTACCTGTAAATATGGCCTAAAGGCTATATTCAGTAGGTATACAAAGTGCTGGCTTGTAAGACATAAATGGGGCTTTCTTTACAGTGACTCAGCCATCATGCTCTAAGAAAAACTCTGCATTTTTCTGCTTCTACTGCAGGCACTTTGAAACCCACTTAGTCACATAATTATCTGAAGTGTAAACAGCCCCAGCCCCTCAAGATGTGGCTGAACAGCTTCCATCTACCACAACTGCATATGGTGATTTTATGTAGGACACTAGACGGGTGAGAGAACTTGGGGTACTTGAGAGAACTTTGAGATGCCCAAGAATCTCCTTTCACAAGGTCAAATCACATTTGTAAGCTTAAGTTTGGTTTCACGAAAAAGTAGGTACAAGTAGTCTCTACTGACTCTGCTCTCCTAAATTTTGATGATGGTGCATAAAACGCATGCAAGGGACAATATAGACATAGTCATCCAAGCCAGATCAGAAGTGCAAATGAGGAGCTGGCCTCATTTGGTTCTGTTTACAGTACAGAAATCGGTACGAGGGAAATAATAATGAGAGAGAAGTGAAGAACCTGAGGTTGCAGGAGCAATTCTTGAGCACAAAGTTCTGGAAATAGATGTTTGAATACTTGGACAGAGTACTCTAGGAAATTCCCCAATCTCAAATATCGAGAGAAAATCAACTCAAAAAGTAACATGAGAGACTGATTTTAAAGTATTCGGAGGAGTAGTAGAATTCAGTGGGGTTTCTACCTGAACTGCCAGTGGCATGACATTGCTAAGACAGCTCTTTCTGTTCTGTTGCTAATGAATTAGGTCCACAAAAAGCAAGAATTTCACACTGATGGAAATCGCATGAAGTGGCCCCTAGAACAAGAGGGAGGTAGACAGATGCAGGTAAGTGCACACTGTATTGCAAAATTTTCAGGAAGTCTACAGCAGTATCCTACAGCTATAAAAGTTTTGTACTGGCTTAGTGGCAGTTAGATGCACACAAAAAACATATTTGAAAATACAAAATTGAGCTTGAAGCTGAGTTTGAGTTCCTTGTTTCTCCCTTCTGTTTTAATTACACTTTTTATAGAATTAGTTCCCCAAAAGTATTTAAAGAAGAATCAAAGGAAGGAATCAATCAGGAAAGAGAAAACCAGCAGTGCCTGCCAGCAAAACACTCTCTTTTTTCTCTCATTACTGCCTATGTTTGATCTCTGATTAATTCCTTTGCATTTTAATTGACAGTACTTGGCACCACCTGATACATTTATGATCTAAATGACCTTGCCAAATGGACACAAAAATCTACTGAACACTTAAAACATGTTTACATGTTAAAGACTAAGAAGAGGCCCATAAGAAATGTTGATGTACAGAGACACAAAATAAAAAAAAAAATTATTGGAGGAATTTTGCCCAGCCCATTTTATCTTATTTTGTATATAATCTGTTGAGAAAATAAAATTGAATCCCACTTAAAATCAACAAAATCCTCACAAATATAATGGAAGTGGCATGAGAAAAATGAAACAAACAAACAAAAATCCCATCATAAAGTGGAATACTGTCTTCTCAAAATCTCCTTTGTACCCATTATTAAATGAAAGACAAAATCACATACTTAAGTTTTTATTTTGCAAATATTTACCTCTCTTCAAGCAAAAGGAAGATAATTGTGAGTAAGAGGCAGAAGGAACAATTTCAGCTCTTCATTCTGCTTATGGTTTTTTGTGCTTTCATTTCCTCTTTCCATGTCTTACTCTGCCAGAGTCAGTAACAGCTTGAGATCAAAAGACTTCCATCGTTGCTGGATATTATTTTCATAAGTAACAGTTTCTATATCCAAATAGGACTTTTTTTTACACTCAGTATCTTAGAGCAAATATCAGCTTAATCAGGCTCTGAATTCAAAGTGTGTCTCATACTGTTGGATAAAAACAGAAACCTTGACTCAATTTCATTTATGACATCAATGTATGTAAATCTTTTAAATCAATATGAAATTTCACAGTAAGCCAAAGAAGAGAACCAAGGAAAAGCTATGTCTAATCAAACACTAGCCAGTGAATCAAATAAACAAAGATTTTTTTGCATCTCTAAATTCTACAGTTTGATCAAATGGCATGAAATATTTAAGAATATATTGTGAAAATTATTCTGAGCTAGCATCTGTCTCCTCTATTTCTGATTTCTGTGATTAAAAATGGAAATATGACACAGTCCAGTTGTTGAATCAGTCCAGTATGATCCAGTGTGATGGGTTCATTCCCCAAAGTGAAAGCATGAACTAATATTTCTGTGTTTCTTGCTCAAACCTGTGTATATTTGGTGAGTTTTTATAAAGATATGGACAAGAAAACTTCCTGCCAGATGGCAAATTAAAAAATAAAATGCAACATTTTGTTTTTTATATTAAAATCCACAGTAATTATTAAAGTCACTCATGAGCAACCATTCATCACCACGAATAATGTTTTACAATCTGCTATGTGCCAAATGTGTCAAGAGCCTTCCATAAGTGCTCAAATGAAGCTGGAAGGATCAGTGGAGTTGTATAATATGGTGAAATTAATTTTTTATCCAAGCATCTAGCAACATAGCAAAGCAAACTTCTACAGAGAACTCCATCTCAGAGCAGCTCAGACTGAGGGCCACCACATTTGCCACAACAACTTTAGTTTGCTGATAATTTCCAGTGTACTGATCTATATCTAAAAAGAAATTTATTGCAATACCATGTTGAGCTGGGTGTTAGAAAGGTTGGAGCACCAGTTTTCATCCCACACTCTCAGTAGATGTAATCACTGACATATCTAAATACTGGAAAACAACATGGGGCGTGCAGATATCTAGCATTTGGGGAAAAAAAATCACAAATCATTATGAGACAGAGGGAACTCTCACCACGGCCATGCACAAACATTATTGGTAAGAGATAGAGGGAGAAAGGCCAAAGACACATACAGAGTGAGGCTCTGGCTTTGAAAGGAAAAATAAAAAGAGACAATCTCTGGGGAATCAGCTGCAGCTGGAATAGGCCTGGAGAATTCATTGATTGGGCTCTTTGTTTAACTTAAGGAAAGTACATCCAAATTAATGATACTTGGATTAGACATAACTAAATGTTCATCTAAAACTAGATGAAACTTTAGTGTTTTCTTTCTTTGCAAAACTTTTAGGTAAAAATTATATAAGAAGGACTTTTGCTGGCATATCCATGGCTATGTATTCCCAAACAGAAGAACTGCAAATTTGCAAATTTAGTCACATCTCACAATGTGATAAGGGCTGATATGCACTCCCTAATCTGTCCAGGTTTTGTTGAAGAATAGATGGATGACAGAATCACATTCTGGGAAAGAAGCTGACTACCTTAGGTGATAAATAAAAAGGAAAGTTTTCCGTCTATTCTTCCAGAATATTTTATTCTGAAACAAAATCTAAATTCAGCCAGAATTTCTAGTCTTACTATGATGTAATAGGACCTGTTCCTCTGCATAGTGAAGAAATACATTATCAAATTATAATATATAGATTAATTTGTAAAGGCATTTTAATGTGTTAATTTAAAAAAAATTGCCTAAAAGGGTGAAATCACCTAATCTCATTGACAGAATCATGGTACATATGTATAAATTTAATTTTATTTACTGTGCAAGGCATTTGGAGGGTTCCAGGAGAGGAGAATATTTCACCAGCTGGGCAGTCAATTTGTTTGTACAATACATAGATGCACCCAAGTTTTACATGCCTACCTAGCAAAGTTCATCTTCCAAATGAGCATTTAGGAAAGACAAACACATAAAGTGCTTTGTGGAACCCTCTGGCTTTGCAAAATCAACTTTGCAGCATTGTTTTGTTTCTCAGTAATCTCTCACTTTTGGTTTGTGCTGTGCCTTAGAAAACAGTGTCCTAAACCAGCAAGCTGACGCGTGGAAGTCTGTTGGAAATTAAACACAAACAGTGCAGGGGATTTACCAAAAGTCAATTTGTTTGGCTTACATATTTTGTACTCTGAATTGCCTGCTTATTTTTTAAGAACTAGCCTGCTAGTAGAACTGTAAAAAATAACATCCCAACATAAAGAAACTGTTATGCAGGTGACAAAAGCCAATATATGGAAATAAGAAAACAGCAGAGGTACTACATCCATTGATAAAGTCACAGTCCCTGGTTTCCTTCTATTACTGGCTACTCAGTTTGAGAAAATCTAGGCAACCTAGAATTTAAACTCATATTTTCTTTGCCTGTTGGGCATTATTATAACTCATTTATTCTTATATTTTGAGTTTAGACTCAGCTTTATGAATTGAGCAATTCATGTTCTGAGAGAGAGAAAAAGCTGTTTACTCCAGTACTTACCAAGTTTTATTGCGGTCTCTGGTCTTGTTCTGCCTAATGTGGGACAATCACAACAAACAAAACTATAAAACTGTATTGAAAAAAAATGGGTGGCTTAAAAGATTGATCTCAAAATCACAATACTCCATTCCTGAATATAAGTTATGACTATAACCCACAAAAGAACAAAAGGCATTCTTGTAGGAGTTCAACTGAGGAATTATTTTAGTAGGAGAGTAATCATTCTTGTCTGTAGTCCTCAATTAGCGTTAACTGTAAGAAAAAGCTTATTAGGAATATTTAAATTTTAAAGTCCCCCTGCGCAAGCATATCTGAATTCCCAGAAGCTAGTTATAGTGCAAAGTGCATTAATTAAAATACCGCTTTGGGAGATCTTTCTTTATCCAATGTTCTTTATTAACATGAAAGATAATGGAAAGGTTTTGATTTTTTATAAAGATTTTAGTCATTGTGACAGGGATTCAAATGGTGAAAAAGAGCATTTGAAATGTTAATGAAATTCTGATCATTTTACAGGACTTAGTTCTTTTTTGACACTTCTGCCCCAAATGAATGATTTGAACAGCTTCGCAAAGACCAAGGGCAAGGTATTGTCAAAACTCTGGATCCCAGAGTCACTTTCTAAAGTGACTGAAGATTTGGAACAGTACAGTGTAGGGATTTTTCTACATTGATATATACAGGAAGCCACATTTATTCCACAGCTCTCTTGGCCTGTCTAAACTGTTTATAAGATTTATAGCCCATTTCCCACAACAACCCCCCTTTATCTGGAGTGATTGTTGGACATTTGTTCATTTCTAAATGTCAGAGCTTTTTCGCATTGCATTTTACCAAATGTATCCTTTACCTTTCCAGGTATCTCTCACACATGAGGGGTTACATGACAAACAGGGCTTACACAAAGGAAATGAGTCGAGTTTCAGTCAGGCTGTGCCAGTCATAAATATCTGCCCATCATAAGCAGGCAAAAAGACAACTTTACATCTCAGTAATACACCTGGGACAGGTGACGACAGTCCTCCAGTTCTTCTGCAAGAGGCCTTGGCAGATTCTGGCAGAAAGATTTGGTGTCACTGCTTCCCTAAGTTTTGAAATTCAGGACCCTTTCAAATCCTAGACCATGATTCCATGTCTCTAGGCACTTTTGAAAATACTGACTTAGGCAACCAACAATCCAGACTAAGTTGTAACCTTTATCTATGCCCACAAACCATAGAGAAAATGTGTTTTTCTAATTTATCATAAACCATAATTTATCTCTTGCAACTTATCCCTGTAGACAAATTCCTCTTTTTCACCAACAAAAAATGAAAAACTGTCCCTTTACTGGCCAGCAGAAGGAGACCTGAGTCTTTTCGGAAACTGTTACGGCATCTCTATACACCTGCTTAATGTCTGAGTATACCTCAGATTAACTTTTACCTCTCTTCTTTGGAATTCCTACTGGAGTTTAGACATGGGTAGGCATGGCTGTGCTAGTGTTTGTATTTCAATTCTTTGAAACAAGTTTGAGTAAGGAAGATGTGGCTTTTGCATTTAAGACTGTGATTTTCTGATTCTTCTCAGAGATATTCAGGACTCTGAACAGTAGTTGTTCAGAGTGCATTACTTTTTAGAGGCAAAAATTTCTATCATCATTGCTGACTCTGCAAAACAACTGATATGGAAGAGGAACTAAATATATACTGGTGCCTAAAGGCTTACCATAGCATAGCAAATGTAATCTAAAATGTATTAGCAGTAATATTCCCAGCACAGGCAAAGAAGTCTAAGTGACGTGGTAAGATCACCTCTCAGGGGCAGCCTAAGATTCTGATCACACATGAAACATGAACTAACATGAAACAGGCCCAATAAAGGGTGGCTATGGAAATGGAAAGCACGGTTTCTGAAGACAGTTCAGAAGAGCTCTACTTTGTTTAGGCTAACAAGCCAAATACTGAAACAGAATGGATGCTAATTCCCTGTAAATGCATCACAGAGGTAAACAATGAAATATGTAAGCCAGAAATAAATGTTGGCACAAGCATACATGCTGCTAACTAGCAATTAATAAATTTAACATATGGTTTGGGAAAAAAATGCTAAATGTTATAGGAATGTCATTGCACCAAAGACTTGAGTTTGGTATAGTAGATCTACAGAATAAAAACACAGGCTTGGGGTTTTTTCAGTATGAAGGTAAATTTATGAAGGCATTCTTGTAGCACAGTGGTTATGATCACAGAGGACTAGTTCCCTGATCCCCACACAGACACCACAGTTAAAAGACAGCTACTTTTCAGCATCAGGAGTCCTTTAAAGTATGCTGCCCGTAGTCATAGTTGCAGAACAAATGTCCAGACACCAGCCACAAGAGCCAGAAGGACCTTTCAGCTTTGCAGCAGAATCCTGCTCTGAGTCAGGTACTGACTATTGACTTGTCTCTCATCATGGAATAGACAATACATTTGACCAAGCAGATCCCATAGACCTTATCAGCTACAGAGACAAATCTCTACAGACTGTGCTGGGGAGTTGACAGGTACCTCAGATGTGAACACCACATTGTAGACACTTAAAGGTGGGTGAGCTGAAGTTCTCACATATCCCAGTTTTTAACAAAAACAGCCTCAAGTTTCAAAAAGAAACAATAAACCAAACCAAACAAAATGCACCTCTAATATGAAACCCTTCACTAAACTGAGAAAGTCTTCTCTGGTTTTGAATTTGCAATCCACATATAGAAATATCATGAAAGAAAGTGCACTTCTGGTACACTATCCTAATGCTTAGTTTATCAGCAAATGCTTGTTCACTACAGGCTTATTTAAGTTCTGTGTCAAAGATTCAAGGATCATTTGCGAAGTTTAGAATTCTGCAACTTGGTGGCAAACTGGTTACTTCTGGCATGGCCTGTAATTTTATAAGCATAAACTCTAGAGTCCAAGAGGCAAATCTGAAATGTATTTTTACTAAAGGAACTAGAAAAATTACAGCTAGAATTACTGTATATATCCAAGCTTTTGGTTTCAAATGATGATTTTAGTCATATGTTAGTCATGATTTACATGGTGACTGTTTGGCATGCAGCATCTGCATCTATTTGTTCTGTGCTAAGGGAATGCAGAGAAGACAACATGACCATAATCTCCAATTTGATATAGTGTTTATGTATTTGTTTCTTTGAATTGCATTCACAGATGTGCTGTGATAAGGACAGTAACTGTGATTCTATGGACAAATGGATCTGTATCAACCAACTTTTCTAGCATAAGAAGAGAAATTATTTGTGTGTACCTGTAAAGACAGCAGTAATTTCTATAAGATTTATTGTAGTTTAGAAAAACTTTATTAGTTTTTCATGGCACATTGCCACAAGAAAGACAAATAAAAGATCTTAATAATTAATTCTAAAATAATGTCTTGAAGAAAGAAATATTGAAATACTTTAGTTGCTAAACGTGGAGAGCTTTTGTAAAAGGAACAGAAGAATTTCAATATGTATCAAGTATTATTTACATTCATTAGCCAATGGCAATTTAGTAGCACTATTTTCCAAAAGCAGCCATTACTCAAATGTTATATTGTAGCAGGAGATTCCCTCAAGATACTCAGCTAAAACTAGCATCTTTTCATTTAAGAAAATAACAGGAGGGAAAGGGTGGGGGAATCCATTGTCTGCAATTATTTTCAGGACACGAACCTGAAAACCATTTTTATTTTTTTTGTGGTTTTCCTGTAGTTGTCCTAGTTTTCCCATAAGCAAGGGGACACTCAATACGGCCACACATCAGCACCCATCTGTTCAGCTGCTGGGTGCTGAGGGTGGAGGGTCCCTGGCACTATCCCAGTTGCTGCCCGTATCCACCCAGAGACTGAGGGCTCAGATGCTTTGTCGACTGCACGGTCGTTTCTCCTTATGTGCTTCGCTTTGGTCTTCATGTCCAGGGAGGTCCTGGAGTCTCTCTCTGGAGATATTCAAACGCCACCTGGAGTCGTTCCTGTATCACCTGCTCCAGGTGACCCAGCCTTGGCAGGAGTTCGGACTGGATGATCCCCAGAGCTCCCTTCCAACCCTAAGGATTCTGTGATCCTGTGTTTCATGTACAAGCGCTGCTTCTGGAAGGAGATCCTGATCACAGCCTAATCTCAACATATGGGCTTCAGGACCCGTCAGACCATACCTGAGTCAGGACAAGCCTGGTTTTTGCAGGGAGATGCCCAGAGCCGGTGTCCTACTCCCTTTGGGAAGACCCAACCAGGGGCGCACCTAAGGGCGTGTGACAGCGCCCAGGCCCGGCGAGGCGGAGCGGGGCTGTGCTGCGCGGCGGCGGGCGGCTGGCGGGGCGCTGCGGGCTCGGGGCCGGTGGGTGCGGCCGGGCCGCCGGGGCGGGC
>VZTJ01000388.1:450909-496668 GCA_013397795.1 Orthonyx spaldingii
GGGGCCCCTTTTTTTTTTTTTTTTTTTTTGCTCACAGATGGCTGAGGTGGGTGTTAAAGATGCGCTTATCATGCTAGGGAAATGTTCAGTGCGGTGAAGAAAAGTAGGTATGAATTTGCTGACAGGGTATTTGGAACTTTATTCTGTGCCGGTTGAATTAATGAAAATTTTCCTGCTCTCCGAAATGACAACATCATTTTCATCGATGATGTTATCCTTCATAGCATAGATATCAGTTTGGAATTCATGAGGTTACAGCTTGCAATCTCAGCGTTTTGGTAGGCCTGCCATTACTGTGTTTTGCAAGCTGCTTTAACCATACTATTTAAAAAAATACAGACCTCTTCCAAGAAACTATACAACACAGTCATTAAATCTTCCATGCTCTGCTTCTCTAGAGGTAACTGGGTGCTTAAATAGGAGTAAGCACAAACTAACCTTTGTTCATTATGCCTTCAAGAACAGTTGGAGAACTGAAGTAATTTTCACAGAATACCTGTGTTCTGTCTTTACTAGATTTTACAGTAATCAGACCCCGTTCTTGTGCCTAGTGACTTCATCAAGACTCTAAATTTGGACATAATTTGACATTAAGATCCCAAGAGATTTCTTTGATTCACTCAGCATTCTTTGCTGACTTTTAATGCCTTTGAAATTTGAAAGGTGACGTCCAGTGTTTATCAAATAATGCCTTATCGGGCATTCCAGCTCTCAGGACAATTCTATGTTACCTCTCCAAAAGGGGAGAGATTGCCTTTATTTTGAGTAAGCTATGTGTTTGACTGCATTTGAGACTGTACATCATCTGCAGTCCATCCATCAATTGATTTGGCTGTGTGCTAATTTTCCGAGGCCGGCTATGCTTGCTGTGTTGTGTAAGCTCTAGCACCTTCATTTCAGAGGGCAGGAAGAAAAGTAGATCTACAGATAACAGCAGAATCCTGAAAAAACTTTTTTAATAAAGTTCGTCTGGTTTCTGACTTTGTTGGAAATGGTTTATATCTTGTTTGTATTTCAGAAGGTACTGGGAGTGGAGGGAGGAAGAACTGCTAAATCATAGGTGAAATCTCATGTTTTACTGAACCTTTTCTTGGAAATACTTTCAAAAGCTAGAGCTTGTCGAAGCATTTTTTCCATCATGTGAAATGATCCTTCTGAACACTTGAGATTAATTTCAGAATAGCACAGGAAATAAGTCATGTCTAAAACTCCAGTTGTCCTTGCCTTGTGAACGCTCATATCTCACACTGTTATCCATCATCCTTGAATGCAAAAGTTCTTGAAATTGAAGAACAATTTTCTGCATTTTTATGGGCCATTTTGTGCCATGTTTTTATTTTTTAAAAACTACCACAAAATAAAATACTTCCCTTTCTGCTTCAGAACATTTGAAGCAAGTGGGTTTGCTTTTATTTACAGTTTTTCAGTTTAGGCTATCTCTGTTCATGCATATTAGCTTAGTATCAGATTACGTTTTTGTAGAAAGGTTGCCCTAGGACAGAAAAAATGTAGGCAAAGCCAATAATAATAATAAATTATTTCATTGGGCATTATGCTTTTATTCAGTCATTGCTCCGTTGGCAACTCAGAAGAGAGTTGCTGGTTGCCATCTTAGATTAAATTTGTGTTTGGATGTGCAGTTGCACAGTCATACCCATCTGACATAGAATTATGGGCAGCTTCTAAAATCTGGCTCAGCCTGCTGACTTGTTGCATTAGTGCTTAGTAAAATCATTTCCCAGAGCTGACTGGTGTAGTAGGTGCTTGGCAGCTGTGTGTGCGAGGGACATGGTCATGGGGAAGGGCAGGACTTGATCTGTTGACAGCACTCTCTTGGTGTGTCTGTGACTGTGGAAGACCCCCTCAGGCTCAAGATGCTTGTCCTGGACTTTCCAGCCTCAGAAACTGGTGCTTGCTGAAGCTCAGTGTTATAGATAAAAGATCTGTTTTATTTCGGTTTATATAAGCATCCTATTAATAAGAAAGAACTCTACCCAGTTTATAATGATCCTTTCCAAAAAGTGGAGAGATAAATGTGTAATAATTGGCATGTGGAGCTGCATTAATGACATTTAAAAAGCTAGATAATAGTTTCAGTGTCGCAGTTGCGTTTTCTCACTATGTGCAAGTTTAAATGTTCTGTGAAATGGCAAAGTAGGTTTCTATGTCACTTAAAAGTTTCTTCTAAAATTTACTTTTGTTGCTCCTTTAAGGCTATTGTTCTATTGCATTATTTTTTATCAATATGGTTATATTACTAGATTTAGTCAAATTTGCACCTTTAAAGTTTTGTAGAAGTAGTGAGTGCACGCTTGTCATTACAGGTGACAAATCTGATATTAAGTTTAAAGTCACTAGCTCAGCATTTGTTGCTTTGCAGCCTGTGTTCTGTTTGGCTGTTTTTCAATTTTCATTTAATTTACTGATGAAAATAGAGCAATAGATTGGCTCTGTCTGAAATGTAGTGGTCTGTAAGGTGGGCTAAAAAATCCATTCATGAGTAATTCACCATGTGCAGAATCTCAGGACCGTTTTTGATGGATGAACATGTTCTTGTTGCTTTCACTGCTGGATGTCAAGAAAAAAGCTGTCACATTGGCATGTTTGTTGCTCTCTGTTTTGCTTGAGCAAGATGGAGCCAAGCACTGAATTCCTGACTTCATTTAAGCCAGAGCAGTCCAATGGTGGTGTTTGATTGGCTTCTCTCCAGTCTGCTGTTTTTTCTGGGAGGATGCCGACCACAGCTGCTTGAGCCAGCTAAATGCCTCTTCCCACACTTGTTCACAGCCCATCCCAGCCTGAGGAATAAGGGGCAAAGGGGCAGCTGCTGTCCTAGGGCAGAAGTCCAGCTCTCTGTGGTGGGTAATGGCAGCGCCTGCCCAGCCCCACACTCCAGCAGCCGGGGAAGGCTGGTTGTGGTTGGAAGGGGATGGATGGGTGGCTGCTTGCTCAGGAAGTAGCCTGCAGTGTCAGACCCAGAGCTTTTTCTTGCGGATCTGGCATGGACTGCTGTGATTAAGCCTGTACGCTCTGAGCAGTCTGGGTGTGTCCTCGAGGTCTCTCTGTACAGCATCTTCTGCTGAGAGCTGGGGTCTGTGCTGTGGTAGCATTTGTTCCTGGACCCTTCCCTGGCATGGGGAATGTCTGAGATGCCCTGCTCCACCCCTAACAGCGCAAGAGCTCTCCTTTAGGGTTTTATGTTAGTAATGTGACTCTTGAGAGCAAGTGCTTACTCTTGCTTTCACAGAATTTCTGAATGCCCGGTCTTATTTTTTTCCCTAATAGTGTAGAAAATTATTGGCTTTTAAAACAAAAATAATATTAATGTGAGTGTTCTTTTCCCTTTTGAGTTGATCTTTGTCCTCACTGGATCCATGCAGCAGCTTCCTTACTTTGACAGCCATTTTCTTTTGGCTCCATTTGACTTCAGACTTCAGCTTTTTTTTTTTTTTTTTCTTAATAGGTGTGTCTTTTGTCCAACAGAAGAAAGAGTTCATTTTATTGTACACTGTTCTTAAATCAGCAACTTGGAAACTATTAAAGATTGAAATGCAAAACTAATATTAATGTATATTATTTTTAAGAAGTTATTTGTCTCTGGTAGCCATTAAAACACAATGATAAATGTGACTTTGCACTGAACTGATGTTTCACTGGGCATACTTGCACCTCTGTTAAGTGATCTGATTTTGACATTTAACACTCTATAACTGGTCAATGTATTTACTCTGTTTAAAGCCATCGTGTTATTATTTTTTTAATTAGTGGTTATTTTACTTAAGGAAAAATCCTGAAAGTTGAGTTTAGGCTGAAATTATATAGGAAAGTGCACTATCATACGTAGAGAATACGTTTCACCTTTAAAGGAGAGGAAGCAGACATGAATGTGTATAGACAGGAATTTGAATGTTTCAGATTAGTTTCTTCAGTATCCTAGAACTAATAGATTTTTATACCCTTTACTATAGTTTTTTTAAATTCCTTGAATTTTTAATTTAAATTGCAGAAGCTAGATTGATCTACTAATTGACTTCAATTGGTTGAATATAGTGGAAAGATGAACATGTTTTACCTGCACACACACACGGTGTGGTTGTCATCAAAAGCAGGTGTTGTATTTCAGTGAAACCTGGTTTCAGGAGTGTGGTAAGCACTTGACTGGAGCAGCTGAGGAGTGGGCTTACTTTCTAAAGAAATACTGAGGGAGGGGCAAACTAGGAATCAATATATTATAAAATAAGTTTATTATCAAACTTTTTTCTAACATGTTGTTTTTTGCCAATTAAGGTTCTGGTAAGCAAGCAGACTTAGGCAGGGATTGCTCTGTCCACTTACGCGTGTGTTGTAGAGTGTGTAAGCCCAGGTTTGCTTTGGGGATCACTATTGCAAAACAGTCTTGGATTAAGGCTGGTGTGAGAAGGCAGGTCTTTGCCTGTCTGCCCTCACAGTCATCACGGTGCCTGGAGCCTAATACAGGAGAACAGTGTGCTTATGATGCCAAAGCAGAATTGTGTAACATGTACAGAGGTTTTGCAGGTCATATACTTTCTAGTGCTTCTAGCTGATCTTAAAGCTTATTAATAGACAGATGATGTATCTGGAATTCAGATTGATCAAATAGTGCTGCTTATTTGCCTTTAGTTTAGTGTGTTTCCATAGGCTTTACAGGGGATGGTTTCACAGATTTTTCTGGATGACCGTCATGACTGCACGACTCTCTAGAATTCCTGTACATTAATACTAAGTATGGGAACAAATGGGAGGAATTGGAGGTCTGCACTCAGTTGCAGAGCTAGGATCTAGTTGGGATCATGTGTAGGTGGTAGGACAGCTCACAGCACTGCAGTGGTGTGGTGGATGAGTTCAGGCTCTTCTGGAAGAACCAGCTGGACAGCAAGGGGAGAATTGCCCTTAATGTGGGAGAGCAGTGAGAATGCAACGGAGCTTTGCTGTAGAACCACTTAGGAGAGTATGAATCAGGGTTAGCAGGCAGACCAGTGTGGGAAAAGCTGTTGTGGCTGTCTGCTAAAAGCTGCTTGATCAGGAAAAATATGAGGTCTCCCTTGTAATTGGAAGGAGCCATGTATTCACAGGGCCTGGTCCTCATGAGAGACTTTAACCTCTGGAGAGACTTTAATTTGCTGGAGGGACAAATCAACAAGGTGAAAGCAGCTAGGAGGCTTGTGGCATGCATTGATGACAAATTCCTGACCCAGGTGATCAAGGAGCTGACAAGGGGAGGCAGTCCTGCAGTACTTCATGTGTACAGACATGTGAGATGTAAAGGTCAGTGGCAACCTTTCCTCCAGCGACTACAGGATGGTTGAATTCAGGATCCTGAGAGGAGGGAGCTGGGTAAATAGCAGGATCTCAGCCCCAGAGCTCAGGAGAGCAGGCTGTAACTTTAGGAATCTGCTTGCAAGAGTCCTGTGAGATATGGCCATGGAGAGGAGTCCAGGAGAGCTGGTTATTTTTAAGGATGTGTAATGTGACTGGCATGTTTTCACATTAAAAGTTACGCTTCATATGAGGAAGGAAGGAAAGAAGGACAGACAGTTGTAGTAAAGGGGAGTACACCATGATGTGAGTTGTGTGTGTGCTGCTGTTACAATCATTCTTGACTGCATGCAATTCATTTCCCAGTTACCAGAAAAACCTATATAGAATCCTCCTCCAGGCTGTCATTTTGAGGCACTGGGTCTTGCCTTGATATGTTATTTTCCAGGAACTAAAACCAAACTCCCCATCATCAGACTCATTCGTGTTCAGTGCAATAACAGGGTTTTTGACAAATATAATGCATTTTCATTGTCAGGCAGAAAAGCTGATATAAAAATGTGCAGAGGTACTATGAAAGTCTTTTCAGCTTGAAGGAATGGATGCTACAGTGCTTTTTGTTATCTTTTGGAAGCAGAAGTGACAGGTTTATACAAGATTGTCAATATAGGATTAGCGAAGAATTCATGAGGCTTTCCTCTAAAATTGGGAGTAGATAGATAAAAGTAGATTGATTTTGTGTTTGTTAGACAATTGTGAAAACTTAGCTGCTTAAAAATTTCAAAGTATATGAATGGTAGAATACTAAGAGGCAGGGCTTACTATGATTTCCTCTTCCTTTGTCTCTTTCCTGCAAACTGCAGAATAGCACAACAGAGAAGGGATGTGTTTGGTGGGTAGAACATGCACGTCATCATTTATCAAGCAGACTTGACCGAAGTATGGCAAGTATTGCCTGTTGTTAAGAATTACAGTCAGTGTACTCAACTTGCATTTGTATTTCAAAATTTCTTTTGGCAAAATAATGCAGATTTGCAAAACTTAGATTGTCATTGGAATACTTTTTTCCTACTTTGGTGCACTCATATTTTCATTATATTTTTTAATTCTCTTCAAAACTGCTTTTAAAAAGTTAAAAGTTAATGCTCTAAAGTTGATTTGGCTGTTTAAAGATGTGTTCAAGGGCTCTGTGCAACCTGGTCTAGTTGAAGGTGTTCCTACCCACAGGAGCCAGGAACTGGATGATCTTCAAGGTCCCCTTCCAACCCAAACCATTCAATCATTCTGTGAAGTGTTCCCTACCTGTGTCACTGCATTGGTGTAATTTTTAGGTGGCTCTTGCTTGTGGTATTTGCCATTAGTTAGGCTACGGTTAGTTAATGTGTTGATTAAAAAAATATAACCCAGTCATTATTGATTATTGGACGTATGTTAGAGACTGGGCAGTCCCCAAAGAACCAGATGCTGTGGCTTTATGAAGCAGATTCTAACTAATGTGGGGGATGGATTGCATTTTTTATTGTACCATAAATATACGGAACTCTTAGGTGGAAAATATCTTGGTTTTGGAGATGAGAATGGAATTATGCTAAAAACAATAAATACAGTTTTGCAGAAGAATTTTGCAAGTGCTTTTCAAGTGATAACTTTCAACACTTGTAGATTACTTGCTGACTTCAAATAGGTATTTAGTCTGACGGCGAGGAGTTGTACCAGGGTGTTTCTTCATGTTTGAATTCAGAGAGGCTTGGTGATTCTGATTATCACAGTTGTCCGGTGCAAATAGTTTAGTGCTGTCACTGCTGCAGATAAATAAAAGGTTTTGAAGGGCAGTCAGACAGATTTTACAGCATGGCGAAATACTGTTACAAAGTGCAGTCTTGTTTCTGCAATTTGTATCTAGATGCACACATACTTGACTGTATAGAGCTCTCCAAAAGAGAAAAGTGTAATCAAACTTCAGTTATTACTTCAGCTGTTCAGCAATACTGAAGACTTCTGCTCCCTCTAGGTGTGAAGTCTATTTACACAACTGCTTTATCTGTAAACATGACAGCAAGAACAAGTGCTATGGCTGTGACTGTGTCAGATCAAACTTCTATGTATTGATGGGTCCACACATTGTACTGAGATAGATAAACTGAGAACTGGCAGCTTACCCTTTCTGCTGTAGATCAATTGGGGTATTTGAATATGAGATGACAGAAAGAAAGTTGTTCCTTGGAAATGTAGGTTTCAAGGAAGTCCAAACTTACCTACAATATTGAAAGCACCATGACACATCTGGAGACTGACTGTACAGCTGTACTGTCAGACTTAGTGATCCATCCAGACTTTACAGCTGAACTCTTAACTTCAGGATCAGAAAGTACAGGGAACTAGACTGTGACCATACTCAGAAGGAATGTGTGCAATAACTTGTATAGGAACAAACCCAGTGATTTGGAAGTAGCTGGAGGAGGAGCCCTGACAGGGGCAGTTTGCAAACACAAATGATAAGATTATTGTAGTCCTGCTAATAAACTTCCAATCTGGTTGTTTAAGTCAGATACCCAGCGTCATACTAGGTTGTACACTGTGTTTTTATCTGAGACCTGGTCTCAGGCAGGCAGTAGAATAGGATGTAAAGCTCTGTATAATAGTTCTGACATCACTTCCACTGAAATACCACTTCTGTGATATTCACATAACAATTTTAATCATATTTATCTTTTCTCTAGGTTTGTTTTTCTTAAATAAGGAGTAATAATTATTTCAGCCCTTCTCCAAGTTAAGTATATTCATTCATGTTTGATACAAGCATCTAAACTGCTGGTGATTAGTGGTATTAAAGTCGGTAAAAAGGAAAAGCAAGTATAGCTGCTGGGTCTTGGGTTTTCTGTGGCTGTATAACCAAAATGATTTTAAAAAGAAGTCCTGCATTGTTGCTAAATTTACAGATTGAAGAAAATTGCCATTACACTATCTTACTACCAATTTCTATTCTCAGACCAATTTGTCAAGCATATCCTCCTGTTTCCTGATTTGAGTGTTGTTTTGTTTTTATTTTTAACCTTCTCCCCCCAGTTTAAAAACCATTTTGGTTAACTTCTTTCAGGAAGAAAAATGCGATAGATATCACACATGAACGTCTTTTTAAAAAACAAACAAAACAAAGACAAAACTAACTCATTTGCAACTTTCACAATTTTATTCCCATGTCTTATGTTTAAGTTATCAGATTTCATGTGGATAACATTTCTAACCCTTCTGTAAGGGAAGACTTATGGACTCTTAGAGATAACTGTTAAAGTTTTGTGGTTGTGGTTTGTTTTGTTTGGGTGTTTTTTTTACTTTAAAAGTGAGGAAAATCACAGAGGAATTAAGAAGCTGAAGGGGTAAGTGTGCAAATATAAAGGACACTTGATTTCCCGTTTTCAAGAAAACTTCAGGAACTTTCATTTTTTAAAAATAACTTCCTTATGTATTTTGGGCCAGTGATTTGTGTTACATGGGAAGTGTTGGCAGTAGAAATAGCCCTAGGCAAATGTGATTACCTGGCAGCAACCAGGGAAGGGTATGAATGCTGTAAAGAATTTCAGCTCTGTAACTGTAGCTGCAGTAAGTGCTAATTGGCATTCCTTGTGCATTGGTATGTGGTATGTAAATACTGCTCCTTCCCGTGAGCAGCTATGAAGTCTGCTTCTTTTAGTGTGGAATTTAAACACCTGCTCACATTCTAGTTCACTGAACACAGAAGCAAACTGTGGGACATGTAGCTTCTTTCTAAGGCAGGTATTTGAAAGAATTCTCTTCTCAGCCAAATCTGTAATCGTATACTGTATACCTCATTTCAGGATGACTAAATCTGGTTTATTTCAGCTAATTTATTAAAGACACAAACTGTGTCACTTTGTGGTTTTGGGAAATGCCTCTCTCGCTTGTATCTGCAAAGCTGAGGGTTGTATTAGAATGATGTTATATAAAGAAGTTGTACTCTTTAGCAGAAGTGAATTTACAGTGATGTAGATTATCACTATTAAGAGTGCTAGGGACTCTGAAGAATGAAGTCATGAAATAAACAAATCAGTGCATACCTTGTATTTTTGAGTGGAATAATTGAGAAAAGCTCAAAACCATTACTGCTTACCCTTCAGATCAGTGGTGAGGGCAGATTCCCAGACATCTAAGCTTTGTACCAGTGTTCATGTGCTCAGGCTTGTGGATTTAAGAAAACAGACCTATGGGAAAATTTTCAGACATGATTTTTTAAAAAAGAGATTGGAAAAATACAGGTACAAATAAGTTCTTAGTAAATCTTCATAGCATTCAAGTGTAATTCAAATGCAAGAATAGAAGAAAACCAAGATTTATACGCATGTTTTGCATTTTTCCTACTTCTACTTGTGTACATCTAAATGCACAGATATTTAAATGGCATAAAAGGAAGACCAATTATGGCTTTCATTTGTACAAGTTGGTTACTGTCAGTGCAGTCCTGCTATGCTGTGGTAAGGACAGTTGTATTCATATCTACATGGCAAAGGCATATAAATTAATTAAAGGTATGAGCATAAATGTTTTAAACTGCACTTTTCATGGGATTTATGATTCTTAAAATGCATTGTGCTCCATAGTATGTTCATACAACTAATGCATTATATGTAGTTACATACTGGTGATGAATTTGCTTTAAGTAATTGAAAAAGTCAGAAGTAGACAATAGTTGCTTTTTGGTAACAGAAATCTCACTTAGTTTTAATCTTTGCATTTGGAATAAAAAGGTTTTCAGTGAGAACCATGGCTGCCTGAAACTATGTTTGTTTGCTGTGAAGTATTTCATTAAGTTATTCATTTTTGTTGGCCTGATCGTACCCTCAGTTAGCAAGTGTGTATGTTTAGGTGCAAAATAGTTTTCCACTGGGAAACTGGAAACAAAAGCTGATCCAATAATTGAACATTGCTGTGTTGATAGCTTTGTTGGTTTAAGATGCTGCTTTGCCTAAAATACAAGTCAATTTGAAGTGGTTTTATTTTAACGTGGTGTAAATAGAGGCAGTTGTATTGTCTGCAATAGTCAGATTGAGTACAGAGAAAGCCACTAGTTAGTCTCAAACTTAATCCAAACTTACTGCCTTTTTCTTGATGTGTACATCATATAAAAATATCCCTGTATTCATCTGGTACAGTACTAGATAAAATAGATGTCTTTTATTGGGAAACCCTGGAGTTTTTTGCCTCTGCCACGACTGTTGCATAATGCATGCTATATAAATATATAGGCCTTGATGCTTTGACTTGTTGGTCTTTTGTCTGGTTCTGTGGATCTGCTGTGTGCCAGGCATGCTATTTACATTTTTGTTACCAATGCTTGAATAGCAACATCAGAAATACTTCTGTAAACCATCAGTAATAATCAGAATAAAATATAAAGTAAGAATAACATTAAAGACTGTTTTCTTTACAAGAGAAAGTGGAATAATTTAACTTAATAGAGCAAAATGAATGATAGAATGTGTCTTTTTTGTATTTGGTACTAAATTTGATCTCTTCCAAAGACACAGAAATACCCACTATATAGCTTTATTCTTGGTGTATATTTGAGCTGTCATTGGGACTTATAGGGGATTTGTCATTTGCATGTTGACATCATTCTTTTAAGGGAGTGGAGTTAACATATTTAACAGAATTGCTGGTGACATGTTGCTGGGCCTGACAGCTTCCAAAAGTACCTAAGGACTTTTGTGTATTCTTTGCCTTTCTCATCTGCATAGTCTCTGCACAAGTCAAAGGATGTATACTTTTATAGTAACAGCTGTTATTATTGATAAGGGTATATGAGGTTAGCATTTTTGAAATATTGTTTTGTGATTAATTGAATCAAATTTTCTTTAAAAAGTATGCTGTTTTTTTTAAGGTGAGGTTGCAGTGCAAACTGGAGATCTGTTGCCATGTAAGATCTGTGGAAGAACTTTCTTTCCAGCAGCACTGGTAAGTGGTGTGATGACTGTTGGCTTTTAGATTTAATAAGTTGATATTAAAGTTAAGCAGTGCTCACTGTAGCTAAATAAAATAGATCTAGGTGCTTTGTTTTGGTAGGGGTTTTGGTTTTGGTTTCCCCCTATTTCCCCAAGTAATTACTGATTCCAGTTTTCTCAGTTTTGAAGCTCCTTAGAAGGAGGCAAATTTTCTTTTAAGATCCCATCATTTTCTGAAATGCATACCTCTAAAAGCATCTTCTCTAGGGTTACACAATCAATCCTTGTCTTCTGCAGTTTTAAATCTCAGCTAGTAAATGAAGTGTTTTGTTAGTCATCTTCAAAACTCTCTTCTCCATTGTTAATAGAAATCAGTCTGCCCTTAAATATGAATATGAATTTCAGACACCTGTGATTTGTTCTGCCACGCAATGCAAATGCTGTCTACCTCACATAAATTTTTTTATGTACAAGTGACAAATGCAGACACCTTCTACTTTTCTTCTTCATTATCACCCATGTTTTTGTGACTGTATACACATTCGTGAATTCCTGTAGTTCTGTTTTAAAGGTAGTGGCTAGCATAAATGTTTGAATGAAAACAGTCTAAGCTTATTCATCAAGAGTTGGGCCTCTTTCGCTAATTTTTATGTTAAGAAAGAGGGAATTAACATATTAATAACTTCTGTTTTCAAAACTAAGATCTGTACTCCCCTTTTATTTTGCTCCTGCTTGTAGAAAAAGCATGGACCCATTTGCCAAAAAACTTCTGCCAAGAAAAGGAAGACATTCGATTCCAGCCGACAGAGAGCAGAAGGAACTGACATTCCCACAGTAAAACCTCTTAAGCCACGGGTATGTTATAATTTACTCTGAATATGAACATTTTTAGGCAAACTATGTATGCATTTTAATATGGCTTATTTCTACTGGCAATTCGTGTTAATTCGATCAGCCGAGATCTGGAAGAAATCTAACTATGATGTTATGTACTAAAATAAGGTGCATACTTAGCTTCAAGTAAAAACTTCAAACATACAAAGCTTTATTTTTTGCCTCTCAGCCAGAACCACCCAAAAAACCTTCTAACTGGAGACGAAAGCATGAGGAATTTATAGCAACTATACGAGCAGCCAAAGGACTTAATCTTAAAGATGGTGGAAAACTCCCTCCACCACCTCCACCATCATATGACCCTGGTAGGTAAAACAATCAAGTTTCTTATAGACTTCTTTTTAAGTTAATGTGTAGAAATTTCATTTGAAAAGGAATTTGTTGGAATACAACATTCACAAGTTCTTGAAGATGACTTCTTATCCCTGTGCAGGTACTGGATTGTGACTATGGGTCTGGCTGGCTCACATCCTGTGTAGCTTTCAAAGCCCATGATTTTGTTCTTAATGAGTGGAAAGATAGCTGGGGCCAACTTGCAGCTTGCTACTGTCTTGTAAACCATAGGCTTGACAAATTGTTTCAATACCTTCTTTGTTCTCACAACAGTGGAACTGCTCAGAAATAGCAGACTGCCTTTTTAATTGGCTGATACCCACAACATATTTGCATTGCAGGAATGCACTATTGTGTTCTTCAAATGTAATCTCTCCCATTTCTTGCTGAATTCACGTTTAGTTTTGTGTGTGCAGTGTGTGCCTTAATGCCTCACATAGTGGGGGTACTTGTGTTTTGGGTGTATGAGATGTGTGGAGTTTCTGTTACCAAGGAGTGACAGTCCTTGGGTTCCATCAGAACTGAGACTGGGTAAAGTGTTCAAGCAGTCTGATGTGAATGAGAAGGAAATATGCTTTTCATTTAACTTTTGGATACGATAATGGGTTGGAGAATATATTTCTTCATCTTGTCCTAAGAGCTAAACCCTTTGATCAGCTTAATGGCTATTTTCAAATAGATTGGGAAAAATAGGAAAAAGTGTGTGTTTGCTTCTGCCTGTCTGTGGTCAAGTGAGGAAATAAAGTGTTCCCTACCTTGTTTCTCTACAGGAAACGTGTTAGTTCAATATTAGGATTGTAATTGTGCATTCACTGTAAGAAGTTGTTGTTTTATTCAGCATTCTGTACACACAATCTTGAAAAGCCATACAGCTAATCTTAAAAAGTAAAGCTGTCTTAAAGCAAAGCCTATAGCTAGTGCTGTGGATAAGAATCACAAGGTTTGATCATGGAAAGAATCATTAATGATCTGTATAGCATATCTATAATCTATCTAGTTGTAGCTGGTTTTAGTCTCCTGGCTTCATCCTGCTGCAGTGGGTAAGACTTTGGAAGAGGAAACCAGAAATGAAGAGACCATGCACAAAATGATCAGTGAATACTCTTCTTATAAGTAGAACAGGGGCAGCTGCTATTGCTCTTTTTTCACTTTTCATGCAGGAGAGAGGGAAGACTGTGCAGGGTGCCATGGGTGTATCCATCCTCTCCTACTCAACTCTGTCCTTGGCACACTTGTTTCTAAGAAGCAGCGAGTCTTTTTCCTTTTAATGGAAAGAGTCTCATATTCATATTTTCTACTTAACTGCTCTGACTTGGCAAATAAGCAGTATTGCTGTTTCTTCCATCTCCTCTTCTGCTTTTTCTGAGGAAGTAGAGAATAGCCTCAGGTTGTTAAGAAAGACATTTAATCACCCTGAACTTGACTGGATATGTGTACTACCCTCTTATTTTCATTAGCTTTTGTTTTGTAAAGCTTACGTTGAATCCGAGTTCTTCTGGACAGTATGAGCAGTAAATTCAGATAGCCAAGTGTCTGACTGGTACTGTGTGTTTTACAAAAGAATGAAGATACAATTCCTGCAATTCCTGATTCCTAATTTTTTACATTCATCCTCTACAGTCTGATACATTTGTGGGCTTTGGAAGTTTTCTGTGGGAACTGAGCTCTGCACCAGCCAGAAATGGCATATTATCTAGGGGATTTCACAGGTGCTTTATTATTTTTTTTTTTTTTTACTTTCTTTGGAGCAATTTTGGTTTGACCACATAGATATTACAATTCTGTTTCTGAGTTTTTGTCTCTTAAGGTATAGTTGATTATTTGAGTGTTCTGGCAGTAGCAGAGTATATGCTAAATAAATAAATAAATACAAAATTGTTGTTGTTACCCCATGAGATTCCCATGCTGTCATTTCCCTGTGTTCTTCCTGTGTCCTTAGCTCACACTTCTTGGGTCACAGTTCATGATTTGGTGGCCATTACATCATTTGACTTACTCAAAACTGTTTATTAATTTTTAAAGGGACAAGTATTTAAACCAGATCTGCCTCATATGGACTAGTAGCATGTAATCCAAAACTTATTTTAGATTTTATAATATCTAATTGTAATTTTGGAGGCAGTGACTGTTGAATTTCACCTCATTTTCTTCAATACAGTTCTGAAATGACCTAGAAATAAATAATTTAACCTGCTTTGCTGATGTCAAGCTTTTTTGAAGTTGATGCTAACATGATTTTGAATACTCTAATCTGGGGCATACAGGATCAATATCTCTAGACACTGAAATATCTGTCTGAAACTGCAGTCCAAACATTTCATTTTCCAAGGGCACTTGGAAGGTGTGCATTTCCAGCATGCAGATGATGTATCTTTTAATATTTTAAGCTTTTATGTAGCCCTGTTTTTCCCCAATGAGAGTAGTATTTCCTGCATGTAATACCATTTGCAATGTGACTAAATTAGTCTTGAAAAGTAATACAGCCACCAGTTACTTTCTTTTGCATGTCTCTAGAGATAGCTCCTCATTTTGGCTGAATTTCTTCTGATTCTTTTTGTTTGTTAAATTTCTGATTTTTTTAATGATCACTTCCAGTATTGCAGTTAGTATTTCTCAGTTCTTTCAAAATTGCCAAAGGAAACAGTTTGTGTTGTGTTTTGCTGCTTGTGTGGGAAAGGTTTTGATGTATTCCCATATCTTGAACAAACTGAAGTGTTTGTTTTTTTAAAAGTTTTTGATTGTTTGTTTAGCTTCTTCACCACTTCCTTCCAGCTGATATCTCTGCCATGTCCTTGTACCTCTTTGGCTACCTTCTCTGCAGAATAGCATCTCTTAAAGTGTTTCTAATTTTGCTTAGGTTATTTCTCATTCTCAACTACTCTTATTCTTATCCATCAAATGAGAAACATCTTTTGTGTTACATGTGGACAATATTCTTTTACTTAGCAATCTGTATTTCATTCTCAGATTCAAGAAGCTGTAATTTCCCCTGGAGGAGGGGCTGGTCTTTAAAAGACTTGAAAACACTCTCATTTTTAAAACATATTATTAATGTTAGATTTTTATGTTTTTAAGATTACATTCAGTGTCCATACTGTCAGAGGAGATTTAATGAAAATGCAGCTGACAGACACATCAATTTCTGTAAGGAGCAGGCTGCACGTATTACTAATAAGGGGAAATTGGCAGCTGATACCAAAGGGAAGCTTCCTACACGAGCACAGGTGAGCTATAACACTTTCCTTAACTTGTAGCTTGCATTCAATGTCAAATCAAGCTTGTTAAATAGTGTGTTGCTTTTAAATAGAATTAACTATTTTATTTTTATGTAATTTTATGATATGCACTGACTGAAATGAGACACTAAGCATGGAAAGACTTTTGCTTTCTTAAACTGTAGAGTTCTGTAAGTCAGATGGCAGCAGTTGCAAAGCCAAAACCAGTCATAAATGTCATTGAGAAATGTGCAAATGACATGTAAAGATAGCAGCAGGAAACAGAGATGCAGTTTTTGTAAAGAAAGTTGAATTTCTGTTGTGCTAGTTTCTGAATCCAATTAAAGACTGTTCCTTAAGGGGCAAACAAAGGTATCTGACTACTGGACAACTGACAGCAGTATTTTGGCTAATTAGAGGCTTTAGAGGGATTTAGCTGTATTACACGGTATTTTGAAGCAGTGCAGGGACTGGTGCAGACCACACAGGTGAAAGTGCCCTTGTGTATTCTTTTTTAAATTAATTGGTAATGAGATTATACTTTTAATCTTGTGATACAGCTATGGAAAAAGATGATAAAAACTGTAGAAAAGCGAAAAATGCAGAAAGACATAAAGTTGAACAACAAAACAAAGCCACTGAGCTGGAGAATGTTTCCTGCTAGTATCATCTGTAAGTGTTACAAAACAGACTATCAGAAACCATTTGCGTGTTGCCATAATAGAAGCAGTTTACCTAGTACGAAATCATCATCTGTTCTCCCACAGTACCTGAAAGAACTACCTGTTGTGTTTTATAGATAGCTTGATTTAATTGCTTAAATTTCTAGGTTGTATTTTGTTACAGTACAAACCTGCTGCAGTTAAGAAGACGCCTTCTGCAGGATCAACACCATCACCATCATCCCGCTTACCACAGCCCAGTGGTGGTAGCAAAACTGTTGTAGGTATGAAATGAATGTTATGAATTGTGCCATTTCCTTTCTAAATATTAGTTCTCAAACTATGCAGTAAAAATTGATGGTTTGTTTGATATAGTGGTTTGTAAAATCTAATTTAAAGTGAAGTTGGAAGGGGCACTGATTGCCATCTATCTAACAAGACTCTTGAGCACTTGGGATTCTGGTTTATATATCAGGTCAATTTTTTTTTTTCTGAATTGAATATGAAAAGTCATTTGGTGTAGTAATGCATGACTGTATCGAATGCTGACTGATCTCTCACTTGAAATTTATCTGATGCTTAATTCTGTAACTCATTTGTCTGCTGAATATGGTCATGAATTGGTGAAAATACATAGTCAAGGCATGTATGTTATAATTATGCAAACAGTGGTCTAATTTGGGTTTCAGATATCATCAGATATCAAACATGTTCTGTTTGTACATCCTTTGGCTTTTCTTTCCCTTTTTTTCTGAGTAAAGTAATTGAGACAGTGTTTTTTTCTTAGCATAAAACATTGTCTCAATCACATATTTGCTGTAAATTTTTTGAAACATTTTGTTTTTGTATTATCTTGATACTGGCTCATTTTTTTTATTTCTAAAACTTTTGTTTTGAATTTTGCAATTAAAAGTTTTTTAATAAATTATATCATTTCAGCAGCAAAATCTTACATTTTCGTATATTTTCTTGCTTGCTTTCCACTGCAAGGTGCCTCTTCAAGTAAAGCACTGTCTTCATCCGGATCCAGTGGGGGCAAAATTCAGACATTATCACCAGCTCATAAAAACTCACTGGGAATGGTGAACCCACAATCAGGGTAGGTTCCATCTAATGTTGTCATTTGTGCTTTATTTCATATTTATGCTGTTCTAGTTCTAAAAGTCTCTGTGGTTTGTTTCTCTTGCTTTTTATTTTTTCCTATGAGCTTCAGAAGTACAATGTGTTGCATTTATCCTTTATCTGTAAATACAGCTAATGTTTAAGGAACATTGGAGGAGGCAAAGGTGAGTTTTAACAAGTTGAAGTAACAGCAAAGGAGGTCAAGAGTTAAAAATAAAGTATATTAAAAATTTTAGAATAGGCAGAAGTGGTTGGAGCAATTAATTTTTTTCTGGTAAAAGTGAAGGGACTTTAAAAAGCAGAAAACATTAGGCATAATTTCCTACTCTTCATGGAAATAGAAGAAAGAGACTTTTGTCACAGACTGCAAGCCAATTGTGATGGGATCTTCTCTCTTAGCACAAATGGATGGATGCTTTCTCTCTTCCCTTTCCTGTCTTAAGAGGCAACAAATGAATGAGCACAAATAAGACAAATGGCAACCAGTGCACTTGCAACAGCAAGGAGTGCTACATTATTAGAGTTCAGTGTAAGTGCTGGTGTGATCAAGGCTGTGACTCATACTTTACTGGAGGGGTAGACAGTTCACAGAACCTCAAAGAGAAATCTGTGGAAGGATTGAAGAAAAGTAATGCAATTCTACATAAGTTTAGGGAACACCAAGGAGCACTGAGAACACGAAACATAAAAGGAAGTGATTGCAGTTATAACATTGGTGATTGAAAAAGATTTATTCCTATAAAAATGAGTATCAGATTGGTGATGACTGCATAAGGTGGAAAAAAACCAATGTGTTAAGTTTGTGAGGAAGAAAAAGGACGTTCTGAAAACTCATGGGGTTGGACAGCAATTACACAAAACTAGAGATTTTTAGTTTATCACTCTTAAGTTTTACAGGTTATGCATGGATATGAATTACAGCTCTGTAGTGCTTCCCTCCTAATGCCCTGTAGCATCAGGATTCAGTTCTGTCCCTCCTTGTTCTTTATCATGTTCTACTCATGATAACTGTTTCAAACACAGGGCGCACACAGAGTACATAAGGTTGACAGATGTCTTTCTTTTTTTTATTATTTCCCCCCTCCCCTGGTGTGTCACTAGTCTTTGGTCAAGCTTCACTGCTGTTTGTAGGCATCTATGCTGTGACTGTCAGAAAATCCCAGCCTCTTATTCACTGATTTTCTTTATTTCTCCATTTTTAGGAGTTGAATTAACACCTGCTGATAAGTGGCAAACAAGCAGGTCTGCAAACCACAGTAAAAAAGTCAACTGAGATAATTCGAAGGCATGTTTCTGAGCCCAGCAATGTATCCCAGATATCTGGGAAAGGTTTTTTCCTGTGGAAAGTTGCTAATTGAAGTCTGTATTTGTCTGTGAGGGTGCAGCAATTTTGGTCTTCACTTGTTGACAAAGAAGTTCTATTTCATTTTACCAGTCAGTTGCTGTTGCAATAAGCATATGAAATTTGGTAGAAAATAATCCCCTTTGTGTTCCAGCTATTCCTCAGAGATCAGAGGGGCTGGATGCAGCTTGGCTTAATTTCGGATTATAGCCAGTTACACACTATGTCTACTTAATGTTCAGTAAAAACTTCTACAATTCCAGGTTCACAAATAATGTAGTTTATTGAAGCAACAGATTATTGACTCTTGTTAGATTGCTGGTGATAAATGCACTAGATCTACAGAATGCAAGTGTACAGTGCTGTTCCCAGGAATACTCTTGATGTAGCCAGAGGTGCAAATCTTACCAAAGAGTCATCCCTGCTTTGGGGAGGGGAGAGAGGAGCAAGTCCGTTGTCCATGAAGTAAGGTCATATTGTCAGACTCTAAAAATGGAGGATTTCAAATATCAATTTTAGACTTTTTGGAAAAATAGAGGTGTGAATATAATCAAATATAATTTGTTATCAGTTGCTGTGGTCCTAGTAGGTGGGGAGGCAGCTTTTTTCTCATTTTCATATTGGTGGGTGCATTTTTCAATATATTAATTACCTTTGACTACCTTTGGCTGAATTGGTTGTAACAAAGGCAGCACAGATCCCCAATACGTCAGTATCGTCCTCCAGCCAGGTGAGGGAGCAGTGAAGGCCACCTGACGTTACTCTCCTCAGCGTGTTACAACCTCACAGCATTATCTTCCCAAAGGAACAGATCTGCAACAGGCTGGTTGTGCGTGGGTAAGGGGAAGTGAGGCTGGTACCAAAGCCTGGGTGCACTCCTGTGCTTCACTGAGACACCCTTGGACTGTGAGACCTCTGCCTCACCCCAGGCATCATTCAGTTGTTAAGCCTTGCTCCAGCCTAGTGCAAGATAAGTGAGTGGCTTAGCTCACATTTTTGCCCAAACAGCCTCATGAATTCTCCACCAACTCACGGCATCTCTGTATCTTGACAATAATAAATCTGGCAGTTTTCCACAATTGCTTACTGGACTTTGTTTCCTGTAGTCCATTTTCTCCTCTGTTGCTTGGAGAAAGAACTATGACGTGATGAAGCTAAATAGCAGCTGGGGAGATGTTTGCCCAGGTTCTCTCTGTTTATGCATTCTGCTAAGCACAAATAGATGGTTGGCACAGCTCTAGATAATGATCTCTGCTGATAGGCAGTAAATGTTGGCTTGGCTTATAACCTCAATTGCCTACACAATTTCCAGATTTTAAGAGTATGGGTGTGATGAGTGTGTTTCTGCCTGCAGTCCTTCTCATTGCTCTAAAAATCTTGTTCTCTTCTGTTTTCCAGCTAGCCCTTATGATATTTTCTGCTCATACTAACCAGTCTTCCACAGGTGGCTGTTAAACGGGTCTCTTTCCTAAGTGCTGTATCTGTGACCTGGCATTTCTTTTTTTAGCTTCATTGCATTCACTTCTGGGAACAAATTTGTCAGAAGTTATATTGAAGCAAAGAGGTGTAGGAGCAGTTACAATATGAAGGAGTTAGGTTCCTCAGATTGGTCACTGCTGACAATTTCGGCCTTAATTGTCTCAACTTCTGCCTTAGTATTGAGGCATGAGGGGGAAATACATTGGGTTCTGTTGAAATACCTACAAAATGATAGCAAAGCAGGATCTGAGACACTAACAGTCAGTGTCCTACATCAGTGAAAATAGTTAATAATACAGTGACAGATCTTAAACATTAAAACATCTTGTAATTTTGGCTATAGCTAAATGCAGCTGGAATTATTTTCTAAAATAGAAGAACTTTAGAACATTAACCTTTAGTAGGATTAAATAAGATTTATTTCTTTTACTACATTTATGATTTAACCAGTAGAACAACAAGCCTGAGCATGAGATCTGGGATTCTGTTATACCTAAGTGAGACAGAGCTCATGCTGTAAGATAAGATGTCATGCTCTTCTTTCTGAGTTGTTAGTGATACAATTTGCCGAGCAGTGTTGTGTGGGGATTGTTTTAAAGGTACTCTTTTAAATGGAATGGTAAGCAATCACTTTTGCATTTCTCCTTGACAAATATTGAAGAGTCCACACATTATTTTGACCAGGTTATATTCCAGGTTTTGCTGTAAGAAACAAGTTCCTGCAGTTTGCACTAAGGGAAACTGTAACTTCTGGGGCTTCTTTATGTATTACTGAAGTGTGTAACCCTCCATCTTTGCCTAGATTGTTATAATTATGAATTTTCCAGAGAGATAATAGTAGAGAGGCTTAATAGTAGAATTACAATTATATTGTGCAACATCAAGGATGAATTATATGTATGTTGGAGAGGGCGATGTAATGGAGCACTCTTGCCTTCTGTGGAGCCGCGGTCGTGGTGCCCTGCGGGTCCGCGGTCGCTGTTCCCTGTGGAGCCGGGGTCGCTGTAGTCGCTGTTCCCGTGGTCGCTGTTCCATGCAGAGCCCTGGTCGCTGTTCCCTGCCGATCCTCGGTCTCCATTCCCTGCGGGATACGCGGGGGGACAGGAGCTGCCGCTGCACTGAGCCCGCAGTGCCGCCAGGGCCCGCCAGGTGGCGCTGGCGCAGCGCTGCCGCCGGAGCCGCCCCATGAAGGGAGGGGTGAGCTCGGACCTCTTCCCTGTAAACCTCATGTGCATGCAACACCTTAGGATACACTTCTATTTTGTATGAGCAGAGATGGAACCGTATTATATGAGCTCACTTATTGTAAATTGTTTGTACTCTGCGGTGTCCTTTTTTTTTAAAATTTGAATTCTCGTGTTCTGCTCCCCAAGTGAAGGACTACTGAGAGAGCACAGCACAGTATCATCACCATAAGCTATGTTAGTGCCAGTGAGGCTTACTTTGTACCTGTGGATCAGGATGTGTCAGCTGAGATCTGCTGTGGGTTTTCTTTTTCTGCCTGTACAGAGTAAGAACACAGACAGTTCTTCCAGTATGAATGAAAGTGTTGCACAAGGACATCATTTCTGGGTCATAGAGAAGCAAGTGAGAGTGCAAGAGTAGCATGTGACTATTGTAGTCAGTAGGGAAATCTTCGTTCATTTGGGTGAAAGTAGGTTTTTATCTTCTTGATATTGAAGAACTGAGAAAAGGAAAATTAATTTGTCATTAGGCTTATAATTTGATATCATGTTATGAACCCAAGTTTGATATGTATTTTATAATAGTATAGAGGTTAGTGGTGTTTTACATTTCTTGAGGCGTATGACAGTTGTAGTAAGCTGTCAGAAGTAATCAGATGTTCAGGAGAAAAAATTGGGTAGGTTCTTCCTAACCTAAGGGTAAGCAAACAACTGCACTCCACACCCACATGCAAACTGTTTTGCCCAGCAGAACTTGACACCACTGCTTGTGGCCAGTCAGGGATCTTCCACTTGTTCAGATTAATTGTCTGTACATGTTTCATTTGCAATAAGTTATGTTTGTTTGTCTTTTTAATGGGACTTGGAAAATTATATGATATTTTTTAATATGGCAAGTGAACCCTTAGAAATTAATTTGTAATTTATATTTTATTTTGGGGTTAAAACATACACTTTAATGTTAATATTTCCCTCCTGGGAATCCTGTCTGTTAGTGACACATCCACTACTGTCTTACAGCTGAAATACAATATGAACAGCATACCAAATCAATAACAGTAAATTTTAAATTCCACTTACATATGTGCCATAAAGCATTTGTAGCCTTTAAAAATACCTTTTTAAAACACTTTGTTCCTTTTATGAAGCCCATAACTTGCACGGCTTTGTTCAATGAAATCAAGATAGGTAAGGAGTTGTCTTGTAGGTCTTTGCATTTCAAAAGATTCTTGTGATCATGTTTTTTTCATTAGAACGTGAAAGGGCTGTCAGCTTTGGGTTTTTGGTTTTGTTAAGGTGTGAAAGAATACTGCAGTTCTTTATTTTGACAGTATTATGACTGCTTCTAGGATATTTCTTTGTTGTTCTGCTCTGTGTGTGCCTGGGGTTCACAGATTATGCTGATAATTTGTTAAAGTTCAAAAATAACTAAGAGAATCATGTTAGGTTGGAGTATGTGTCTTGCAGTGTCGAAGACCTCGATCTTGCTTCTCAGTTTCTTCAGAGTATGTAAAAAGTATATATTGGGTCAAACAGAATTTAATTAGTTTGAACTAGAACATCTGTTTGGGAGGCTATTTATAGGTTTTACTTTATGATGATAAGATGATAAAAATGCAGAACTTGAAGATCTAATTTTCTAATATAAGTTGTGATTTCTGAAAAGCTGCAGTTTTCCTTATGATAATGTGAGGGAGGGATTTTTTTGTTGTTGTTTTGGTTGTCTTTTTCTAAAATGTTTTTAAAATTTGATTTTTGATTTATTCTTTTTGGTTTGGAAATGTTATCCCTAACAGTAAAAAAAAAAGGTATTAAAGTATTGGCTGTGTATATAGTACTGTCTGTTGTGAATGGGTTTTTATTATTAAAACAAAGCTGGGTTTCTTTCAGGCTTTCCTCTATTCTGCCTTTACAAAACAAAAAAAAAAGGAAAAAAAGGAACATTTTTTCTTCTTGCTAATTCTAAAGTTAAATAGACTTGTATTTATATATCTCTTATTTTCTAATGTTTAAACTTATTATGACTTGTAATCATGAGGCCCCTTTTCTAGATGTGTTGTATGACATCATTAAAATTGTTCTTAAAAAGAGACCAAATACGAGTACATTGTGCAGAGTGTGAGGTTAACTGGCATTAGTGTTCTGTTTGAAAAAGAATTTTTTAAAATGTATTGGAAACTGAATCCAATGTCTATGAAATCTGTTCCTCATCAAAGCAAGAAAAAACCCTTTTGTTTGCTGGATAATTAAAGTCTGATTTGTACTCTTTTTTTTTTAAAGTCAATAGGATTTCTTTGGTAATATGAGTATTGAATTGTATTTTTAATTTCTTTTTTTACTTAACTTGAGTAGCAATTTAGCACTGTCCTTATGAGCACCCCTTTATATATTTTAATAGTCAGATGGACAAGTTAGGCCCACCATTGCGAACTGGAAGAGATGTGCAAAGGTTTTATGATGCTGATACAAAAACAGACAGTACCATCACAAGGCCAAATGAGTTGTTGCCTGTAAAGAAGTAAGTATTGCAAGTCAGTGTGGTTTATCTATTTTGCAAAATTTCTCCTAAGCAGAAAAGTGTGCCCTTGTCAAACATCAGCTGCCCAGTATGTCTTCAATATAAAGGCTGTGGGAGAAGAATAGATGATACAATTAGTATCAGTGTGAGGTAAATAGCTTCATAGTAGCACAGGGAAGATGAACGTTTCCCTCAGATTTGATTTCTTCTGTCAGTGCTTGATTACAGATTAGAACTAATGAACTTGTGTCTTTCTAAACCTGAGATAAAACTGATTTACATGATGCAAAGCTGAAGTAAGCATTTAAACCTGATAACTGTACTGGTTTTTGACAAAGTAATTTTATTCTCTTAAGGTCAAATATTTCTCTAACTCTTACATCTGTAAGGTAGCTGTGATCATCCAAAAGCATGAGGCAGACAGACTTTGTAATGAAAGGTAAAGTCTTTGGTTAAGTCCAACTTATATAAAGATTTCTGGATATTCAGAAGTCTTTTTAAGATCTACGTTTGGAAAGAAGGTTATTCCAATTATTCTAATCTTTTAAAAAGGAAACAGGTACTAAATTGTAGTTAAGCCTTTGATATATTTTGAAAGATGCCAAATTCAAATGGGCTGCTTTTTCATATTGTAAAAGAGAAATTTGGCACATACATGGAAAGTATTGCTTTACATAGTAGAAATGTGTCTGAATCTGTAAATGCTGTAACCAAAGCTGTAGTATCTTTGAGACAGGGACAGAATATCTGACTTCAGCCTTTATTTGAAGAAGCAAAAGCAGTGAAAGGAATGGGAGCTCATTTTAGTCAAACAGAATATCTTTATGTTTTTATTTGCTCCTTTGCACGTTTGGTTAGAGTTATAAATCCTGTGAACCATCAAAAATTAGCTCAGTTTTTAATTTTGTAATATATTATTAATATGTTGAAAATTTCTCTTAATGAATAACTACAATTGCTTAAAATAATCCCTATCCATAGAGCAGTGATTTGATTTTTCTTCTTGAGAGAAATTCTTTAAAAGTATAGGCACTTTTGCTCTTCATACTATCCCTGTTGTTCTTACTCAAGTATCTACTGAGTTGAAGAATTAAATCTGCCTTACTTACAGTAGGCTACTCAGTATGTTGCATGCCAGCAGCATTCAGCAAGTGTGAGTAGTTCCTTACCATTCTTAAATTCAGCACAGCAGTGGACTTTGGGATACATGCCATTAGTCAGCAGAAAGCTATTTATGACTTTGCACAGAACTATGAGCTGTTGTGGGTAACAGTGACAGCTGTCAGGGACATCTGAAAACACTCTGTCTAGAAAGTGAGCTTTATATATCAGTATTTTCTGATAGAATTTAACCACATCGTGAATGCATGCATAGAAAAAGACAAGCTTCTTTTACAAATTACTTTCAGATTTTTATTTTGCAAGCAGTGGTAATTCAACTAGGTGTACAACGTGAGCTGCTTTAGGAAGAGAAGTCACTTTCAATCTTATTTCTTTTAAAATAGAGAGTGGATAATAAATTTCTTTAAAGTAAGTCTAGATTTTAGGAGTTCCAGGTGGTATTGGTACACAGCCTCATCTGGTGTCAGGCTCTATTCATACTTCATGTGATGCAACGTAGAGCAGGGATTTATGTAGCTTTTCAAAAACAAAATACAGAATACAACCACATAGGAAAAACAACAGAAATGAACAAGTAGATAGAGAAGGCAGAGATGGGGCAGATCGGAAGAAACCAAGCTGTGGTGGCACAAGTTGAAAAAACCAAAAATATCTGACTTTGTTGGAAGACATCTGTCCCTAGAGATCAGATTGCTCCTTAAGGGTGCAATTTCAAGATTTGTCACCAAACATACATGAAACCTGATGCTAATTGTGTGTCTAGATTTGGACTGAATAAAGTTGTAGATAGTGGCAGCCTACTCTTTGTGTTGATTTACTCATCAAAAATTTCAGAAAGCACAGAATGGGTAAGTTTCTAGTCGGAAAATGTATTGGTATTTCTTCTATATTTTCAGAAAAGGAGCTGTACAAAAAGACTGCAGAAATTATGCAGAAAGCTGTGTTTAAACATCTTGGAATGAAGATGTCCTGTTAAACCTTTAATGAATGATGTTTTATTTGTTCATGAGACTTTGCCTCCTTTGATATACAGGGTGGACTGTGCACTTTGAATATGGCTTTTCCGTGTTTCAATTTCCTCCCCTCCCCAGCTCAGTCAGTGGCCTGAATGCTGTATTAAGACACTGATTTCTCTGAAATTCCTTCAGTATACATCTAGTACTGAAATCATCAGGTGAATTTTCAGAGTACCTGATGGGATGAGGTTGTATGATACAGTTGAAATACAGGAAAGAATAGTTTTCTGGACTGGTTTTCACGTCAATTTATTTCAGATATTTAGGACTCCTAACATGGTGTTCAAAACTGATTCAAAGTACACTCTGAAGAGAGTTTAGTTTAAGAAATTAATGCTGTTAGTTTTGAAAAAGTAGTATCTTAGTCCCAAGGTGAAAATCCAGAGAAAACTGAGTCAGTAATAATTTTGATTTTTTTTTTTTTAATTACTTGGAGCTGTCTGAACAGGAATTGAGACACAATTGTATTCTTTGCTTCATTGTCTGATCATCACTGATCCATGATGATCCTATAGTGTTTCTGTGTGTACAGCTGATTTTTTCTTTATATGCTTTTCTGTCTTCTGTAACAGGTAAAGTATCAGTCCAGTATGTTCTTTCTACTATTGAGCTCTAATGAGTTTTACTCCATTATAAGCAAAGGTCTCTCTTCATTGTATAATGAGATGGGGGAAATAGCATAAGATGATATTTAGCATCTGTACACCATAGCAGTGTAATTTAGGTTACATTTAGAACTTTCTTTCTGAAATTCTGTAACTTCTTAAAGGCTGACGTAACTTTCAGTAAGTTTTAATTCTGATGTAACTGGTGTGCTTTTCAGTCTGCACAGTTTTGTTTTTTTTTTTTCATTTAAGTCCATCTTTAGAATCTCCTTACTAAGGGGGCAGACAGGAAAACTAATGGAGAAGTTTAGTGTTCTGCCCAGTGAGCCATGATCTTTGATCACTCCACTCTACCTGTTGCATGTAGAAGCCATTCTTGTTAAACTTTAATACTTTAGTTAGATATAATTTCAATTTATTTAAACTTAAATTTAGTTGCTGATTTCCACCTTTGTGCTTTATTATGTGATCACTTTTCCACTGGTTGAAGTGATAGAAGGAGCTGAAAAGCCATCTTCATTCCATGTTCATGACATAGGGAAAAATTTTATGCAGCATGTCTGTAACTCAGGAGTTATTACATGTTCCTCAGTTGTGTCAGTGTTGCGTTTGAAGTTTCTGGAGTTGAATACATATCTTTATATGTGGTTTGAAAACCAAACCAAAACCAGCTAGTTTGTAATTCTGAAAGGAGCAGTTAGGTTTATCTGAAGGAAACAAATGGTCTCTTGGTGGCTAATTTTTTTTATGGAGTCTTGTTTTAATTTTTTTTAATGTCCTTGAGAGAGTCCCAACTTAAATTTCATTTATGCATTGGTGTTCAAGAATGAGAACAGAAAAACTTGATCATGCACAAGATATCATAGTCTGGAGACTTGCCAAAAAAGATGAAATCCCAGTGAATGGTAATTTTTTTGAGCAACGATGAAAACTTCTGTCTTTGGTCACTAATGATAAAATGATGCCCCTTCCTATTTATTTTTCTTAGTGCCACTCAGATTTTTCAGGGGATTCTGATATTTCTCTACTCATCAAAGCAAGCAGCAAGATGTTCTCCATGTTTGGGATGTGCTGTTCATTGTATACTGGCTTCTCATAAAACTCATGAGCCCTGAGGAAAGTAGTTGTCATATCTGTGTGGTCATACTATTGATGCCAGCTTTAGGAACACTGTGACAGTTTAGAAAAAAACTGAGGCCCTAATGCCCAGCTGGATGCATTTTCTTTCTTTTCCTTCTATTTATATTCATAAATATAATTATGCTTTAAAGAAAAAGAATTTACAGCATTATCTAAGAAGAAAGAAGACTTGTTGACTCACTTCATATGGGTCACAAAGTACTGAGAATATCATATCCTTTCTACAGATCTTAAACTATTAAAACCTACAGTCATCTGCTCTCTATTTTTCTAGAAGATCTGCCAATCCTAGAAAGTGACTTACAATTTGTCAAGGTAGACATCAGAATGGACTGAGCAACCAGTAGTGCAGGATCTACCTGTTAGAAAGTAAGACACATGAACAGGAAGGGACTTGCTGTTTCATTTAACTTGTCATTGTAAGACTCAAGTCATAACAGTTCAAACCATGCAAGTTCATGCCAAAACTCCTCTGTCTGCTTTTGGTAGGAAATGAGTTATTTTTATACAATTAACTAATGTGGAGATTGATGCACTTTTATATATACATATATATATATATATTTGAAAATGCATATTCTTGTATGTATTTCTCCATGTGTGCATAAATCATCAGATGTTTCTTTTATTTTAGAGGTGCAACAAAAACCCGGACATCAACCCCTCCTAGTGTGGCAAGAGCCATGAGCACAGGTGCTTTAACAAACAGAAGAAAAACTAACAATTCAGACATTTCCTTAAGGTAGCTTTTAACTTTGTGGATTTTGCCATCAATAGAGCCTTCATTAAAGGGGATTGCTTACTATAAGAGATGTTGAGGAATGTATTATTCTCTGCAGTTAATAGATGATCAATATTATTTGGCTTGTTTAAGATACTGAATATATTTTGCATGTTTATCATCTGACAGTACAGCTTTGTCGTCAGCTGTCTCAGATGTGCACAGAAGACCCTGTTAAAAATGTCAAAAGCTGCTTGGGAGCTGTTGAAAAAATAAGCAAATATTCTTTCAGTAGAAACTGAATGAAATCTGCCTGCTAAGCACACAAATTGTCTTGCCCTTTTAAAGGGTAGGATGGAAATGGTATCGCTGTTTTAGCCTTTCTTGTCTTGACAAGCTAAGTCTTAAGTTTTCAAACACTCCAGTCAATGTAAGTAGTCAATGAAATATTTGATCCTGCTCCTAGAACTTTGGTGGTTTTTGTTTTCTTACGGGGAAGGTGTGTATCTGGAGACACATATGGGAGCCTGGGTAGTGTTGTATATAAGATATACCACTGTAAACAGGAAGTGCAGGCATGAAAATGACAGTAACAATAACTGCATTCATTGCAGTGATTAGACTAATTTTACATCAAGTTATACTGAACTGGCTTACAGACAGTGTTCTTCATCTGGGAATTTTCAGGTCTGATGGGAAAACTGGGTGTGACGGTGGAGACTACCCATCCTCAGTCAATGGAGGAAGTGCAAAAAGCAGCGAAGGAATTTCACCTGTACAATTATCCAAGTTCTGCCATGAATGTGGAACAAAGTATCCAGTGGAATGGGCCAAGTTCTGCTGTGAGTGTGGAATTCGAAGAATGGTTGTGTGAACACATTCTTTAAAGCAGAAAGAAAACAAGAAATTGGAGCATCTGCTATGTACTGTTGCATGGAAAGCTTGAGCACTCCATCCAGTTAGACTTCATGCTGCAAATGTTGAAACATCATTTTGTAATTTTCTGAGTGCAATCTTCTGGTTACGCAGTTATTTATAAACAAATATATATACTGTATATAAAAATAGCAGCTACCTAAAACTGTGCCATTCAAGGAAATACTCTACTCTTTGTTGAAAATATTTAAAATTAAGGTAAAAATGTGTTACATAACCTAGGTAGCAGAAGTGGTTCAATGTTATTTTTTTTGTAAATCCTGCTAGACAAAGGATTTTTTAAATCACTTATGTGGGGTAATACTTACCTATAGGGAATTAGCCATGAACAACTTGGGCTTCAAAAGTTTCTCTGTGGAGGTACTTCCTTCATCTGTGACAGTAACTTACATGCTGTGTTCTAAGTGAAACCTACATGAGCAACTCCTTACAAATTCCTAGATAAAAGTGTACAAAGTCTGGATCTTTAAACTCTTAAAGAGTAATATCCTAATTGGACTTTCCAGTTGCTTCCTAGGATTTTTTGAAGAACACAGTGGAAAGACTACCTGAGAATTCTCTTTGCATGTAAGAAGAAAGGCAAGATTTTCTTTTTGTGGCTTTCCATGTTCTGTCTTTCAGTAAGAAAGTGTTAATATTTTTATCTATTTATAAGGACAAATATGGTATTCATTTTATTATGATTCATTTTATTAAGTTCCTTTTGTTCCCAAATGCTTGTCTTCCTCCTCCTGTGCTCCACCATGACTAGCATATCTAAAGGTGTGCTTTGTCCTATTTCCAAAGATCCTGCTCATTTTTTTTTTCTCTTCCCTCATTTCCTCAAGGAAAGTCGAAGTCTATGCTTATCCTACTTAAGTGTTGAACTCTTATTGAAAACAGCCTTCTTGATGTATCCAATACCAAAAAAAATATTTATATAAAAATTAATGCTATTAAAGCAGTAGATCTTGATGTAAGTAGTGACTTTTTTATTCTTACTGCTGTGAAAATAGCACGGCTTACACATATGAATGCATAGGGGAGTAACTGTGCTTCACCGGCTTCTGTGTCAATACCTGGCTTTTTTGGGTTTTTTTGCAATTTTATGTATTCCTGATCTCAGAACAGCAGTCTTTTCAAGTTAGTAATAGACTTCACATTAATCCATTGGGAAGAAGGGAGAGACTCAAAGTTATTGGGTTTTTTACTACTTACACAGGATACTGAAACAATTCACAAGCCAAATCACTCAATTTGTATCTTTATGTGGTAATTTATTTTGTGCAGTTTTGCTTTGAAGTACTTGCACCCATCTTTATTATGCGTGAAAGAACAATCTGAAACGACTTAACTGTGCCTTTCCCACAGTAAATACATTCTTAGTCAGAAACTTGTACTTTCAGCTCACAAACACCATTCGTTTCAATTCATTTAATTTCTTTGTAACTTATACAAAATATAATGTAGTGTTCCATTATAGTATTATGGTCATTGCTTGCATTATTAAAAATTGTGATTATCAATGGAACCAATTTGGAAGATAATGTGATTGAAGAAAAGCATCTTCAAAGCAGATAGCAGTCTAAGAGAATGGGAGATTTAAGAGACTTGATGTAGTCATGTTGCAGGCCACAAGCTATTGATGTTTTAAAATTAGTTCAGTGAGTGTCTTGCACTTTTTATACAAATTTTTTTGTTAGAAATTATCCTTCATTCAGTGTAGTCTTATTATAATTGGTGTAAGCTGGCTACTGAGCATGATAGGATGGATGACTGGTATTGATAGTTAGAACTGACAAATCCTAGCCAATTTATTTTCTAGGTAGTTTAGATTCTAGGATCTGTATTGTGGCACATTAATATCTGTACTTGGAAAACTGGAATTCTGCGTTCTTTCCATAGATAAGCCTGCTTTGGAAAATTTGCCCTGGACTTGGGCCATGGAGGTCTGCAGACTGAACTGTTGCGAGCTGAGAGTCCATCAGCAAAGATACCAGTCCAGAATAGGTTTGATCAGATAGTGACTCTACTCTGACCTGATGAATTTTCAGTTGTTTCTGCTGGAAAATGCATTTTACCATTTATTAGAAATGCTTTCTACAAAGGGAATGTTTAGTATGGCACTCAATATCTTTCAGATTTTCCAGAATTATTGTAACTGTAGGAAAAAACATATTGACTGTTTCTCCTTTGAATTGTAGGTGGCAGATTTCTTAGTTTCAAGTCAGCCCTCATACAGTTACTGTATTTTCTGCTTTGTGTGCTGTTTGTGAGATTCTTTGCTTTCAGTGCAGCATTTAGTAAATTACTTGAATAGCACATCATTTGCTTCATTTACACTTCTGTGATTTATCATGAGGATTAGATAGAATTAACCTCAGTGGAAAAAAGCGTTTTTAAAATTGATCTTTAAATTTGGCCCTACAAAGAAGGTCTATGAAACACAAGTGACTGTTGGTAGTAACATTGGATAATGTGTGTGTGTTGTAATGTACTGTAACTATAAGCAGACAATGAAATTCTTTTTGACTGTGTAGTTTGTTGCTGTATAGTAAGACTTATGAGAGGCCCAATATATTTTGTGTTTATCAGCTGGTTTTGTTACTGAATGACATAGGTTTCTGAAGTCTAATCTTACAGACCCTAGCCTGTATTACACAAGTTATCAGCACAGATCGTTGTAGTTCCCTCTCAATGGATGTTTGTACAAAACAGTAGGTTGGTTTTCGTAATGTCCCTGCAGAGCTGAATGTGGGAAACAAATTTGTTATGTTTAAAGAAAAAAGAGATTTTAGGGAGTTGGACTGAATTTTCAGTCTTTAGTGTATTACCTGTGTCAGGAAGCTCCCAAATTTAATTTATTAGTGATCTACATCCAAACCCTTTTGCCCTAGTCTTCCCCACCCCTTTATGCCTTGGTTTTCATGGGAGGAAAAAACATGAACTATGCACTGCCTGTCTGTTGTCGTTATGATGATTCCTATACCAATGTCTAACCCTATGACAGATTTTCTGTCTGCCATTTTATCTTCCTAATGTGCTTACTAAGGTTCTTCCATTCATTAAAAAATGGGGGAAAGAGTCAAAGGTTAAATTCCATTTAAAGAAACAAGGAAGAGGCAGGTTTTGATGTTTGGCCTGAGGGAGTTTGTGTTCCCATTCTGCTTTTGTGATTATCTCTTATACAAAGGCCTTCTCTGTGCCAGGAAGTTGTGCAAGCTCATTGGAACTATGCTGATAGAAGTGCAATGGAGTTATGAAAAATACTATCTTCAATATTAAAAACAGCATAGCATAAAGCTTAATCTCTATATGATGTACCTTACACAGGTTTATATTTATGCATGATGCCACACCCTAGGTAGTTTCAGAACTGGAATCTCTAAATATACAGCAATTAAAATACCTGTTCATATGGTTAATTAGTCTTACACACCACTGCAGGGAGGTGGGCACGGGGAGGTGCTTCACCCCCGTTTCAAGTTGTAGCTATGAAATGAACACATAGGCAGAATTTTTCAAATTTGCCGAAGAGACTGGAAGAGCCCTTGAACTCCCTGGAGGGAGTGGGAAAGCTCCCGCTGAGGGTTCCGTGGCCGGCAGGGCGGCATGCAGGGGCAGCTGGAGCTCTCCATGGTACTCTGGCCCTGAGCCTCTCCCGCGGTGCTGGGCAGCAGCTGCTCCAGTGCAGCCACACGTCCTGCACCTTCACGGGATGGGAACTCCAAATTGTGTTATAACACCTGATCCAGTCGTTACGCATCATGGAAGTTCTTTGTCATATGCAAGGGACTAGCTCCTGATTCACCATCACAGCTGAGACTTAGTGCCTGAAATGCAGGGAGAGTGTTTCCATGATGCCTGCTTACCGAGTCAGTGGAAGGAGGTATAACTGCAGTACTTTAAATGCTAATAAACAAGGGATGTGCACACTGATGTGGACTATGTAATTAGTCTGCATATAAAATTAAATGGTATTGTCTATGTATTACAAAGGTCACAAGAAGTGCTAGTTTCCATCACATAGACTTCGTATAGCTGCAAAGAACAAACCTGTTATGAGTGTTTTTAATCTTGCCTGAAAAATTTATGTTTAGTAAGAGCACTTTTTTCAATTTTATTTCTATCCAGTTTGACTAAGCTATGAATAGTTATATGGGTTGTATGAGAAGGTAGAATTTTCATCTTTGGTAAAATTTGTTTTAGTGTGAAAGTAGTAGTGAAAGTAGTTTTATTGCCTTTCAAGTACAGCTTATTCCAACTTGTGGTTGTTTTGTTGCTGGTTGGTTTGGTTGGTTTTTTTCCAACTCGCTAAGTAAGGTTTGAGTGACCTAATTGTGTTGTTGGAAGAAGTGTTAGGTAAAAGATTCCATTAGCTGAATTCTTTAGTTACTTGGTTGATATTTTTGTTCCAGTATTCACAGTATAAGAGATTACTCTTACTTTCTAGTTTGTTTTTTGTTTTGTTTTGGGTTTTGGTTTTTGGTGTTATGTCATCCCAGAGTAATACACATTTCTGAAGGATCCTATTTAGTCCCATTCCACTTCATCTTGCCAGAAAACAGCTTCTTCATGTTTTCTCTTAATTAGTGTTTGTTCTTTGCAAAAATAATCAGTAGGGAAATTATATTCCCCAATTTGAACATTTGAGTCAGCAAATCAAATACTCAATTTAAAAGGTGAATATTGAACCCACATTCTAAACAGAAGTTCATGGTTTACCACAGTTCTACATTTCTATTTGGCTTTCTGGCAGACCCATGAATGGATTTGGGTAGGATCTGTAAAGTGCTGAGTACGCTACAACTGTTACAAAACCTACTTTATATGATTGCTCTAATTCTTGGTGTTCATCCTTCATATGACACTTAATATGTTTCTCTTCATAAGTTTATTTATTGATATTCCATGTTTTTAAATAGTGTATTCATTCATGTGTTGGAGGTGATTTTTGCAGCATTGCATTTATTATGTTTGCCTTGCCCCTCAGTACGTGGAATATTTGTTTTTGACCATCCAGTGAGGCTTTTTTTGACAAAATTTCTGGGTTTGTTTGCATCTTATTTGATATATTTTGTTTATTTTTAAGTGTCAGTTCTGTTTTAATTAAGAAATGTAAATCACCACCTAATGCTAATTTACCACTTGTTAACAATAAAGCAAATAAGCCAATAAAACTTCTTGTGATGTGCAAATTTTTGTGGTCAAATGTGAAATTATCTTAAGTAACATAGCATACAGGTAGGTAATATAATTTCAGCCTTATGAATATTGTGATGTCTGATCTCAGGTACACAAAGAATAGGGTTTTTAAATTGAGTAAGATGAGATTTGGATTCCTAAGTCACCTTGAAAATATTTGAATCAGTGTGATCTGTTTATATAAAGTTAACTCTCTATCTCCTCTATTTCCCCAACTATACTGAGAATTTATTTTATGTAGAGCTCATCACTATGACAATCTGTAGTATTTAATTCTTTTTTCTTTTTTTTAAATAATAAAATTATAAGGCATCGTAAACTTAAGCTTGCTCTGGGTTTGTTCTGCTCCATGACATTAGAGCACTGTTTTGTTGATGAAATTGTATTAAAAAAAGCAGAAGTTCATATTTTTCTTGAGAACGTGATCAGAAATTACAATAAGGGTTTGGATTTCTGGTTTGTTGGGTTTTTTTGTGGGTTTTTTTCCTAAATATGGATGAATAGAAATCAATTCCTCTTTTCATTCCATTTTTTAGGGGAAGCTTCCTTCTACGGTGCTCTTCAGTTTACTTGGAGAGATATGGATTTGAAGGGTAGACTGTTCAGTGGAAAAGGAATTGACTGGATGGATGCAGCCAGAAAGGTGTGGTCAGTGTCTCTATGTCCAGATGGAGGCTGGTAGACAAGTGCTGTCCCTCAGGACTCTTGTTTTGGGACTGGTGCTCTTTTAATATTGTCATCAGTGACACAGTGAGATCGAGTGGACCCTGAGCAAGTTTGCAGATGACACATAGCTGAGCAGTGCAGTTGACACACCAGGAGGACAGGAGGCCATCCAAAGGGACTGGGCTGCCATGACTTCTCAAATATGACGGACAGTGACAGACACTTCCTCTGCCAGTTCCCCCAGAACCCACAGATGTATTGCATCAGGTCCCATGGACTTATGCGCCGTCAGGTTCCTTAGATGGTCTCAAACCTGAACCTCTTGCAACAACAGTGCTAAAATTCTTTAAATATCCACTTTTTTATCCTTAACACCTTCCCATAAATTCCACATACTTCTAAATCATGCTACTCGTATTATTTATTTTGTATGGCCAAATAAATAAATAAATGCAGAAGTGAAAGTGGCAGGGAGGTAGACATGATGATGATAATATCATGCATGGTTTTCATCCCTTCGCCAATTCCTGAAAAGCACTTTAGTGCCAAATTTGTAAGTTCAGGAGACCAGAGGAAGTTCTCAAATGCAAGGAACAAACCAAAGAGCACAAGTCACTGCATTTAACAGTTAGTGTGTGCATGTAAGCAGTGACTCAAGAAATTGGCAACAAGAATCAGGCAGGATATTTATTAAGAGAAGTAATCAGAAAAAATTCCACAATTTCATAATGACTATTTAAATTTCTGCTCTGGATCTCTACCCTTGGTCCTTCCCCCAAGGTAGTCCTGGAACGACTTTATTTCTCGCAAGACTTAAATTGTGAACTGCTGCTTAAGTAATTTAAACTGACTGACCTTACAATTTTAGTAGTAGCTAATACTGCATCTGTGTATTTTTACTCTAATTCACACTGCCCTTTCCTTGCCAAGTGGTTATTAGGAAATAAGTGTTGGCTTTCAACTGTTTCTGAATTACCAAAAAATATTAAAACAAGTGTTCTTCAGTCTCAGAGACCAACTGAATCTGCAGTCTCCTGGTCGTCTTTCAGAAGAAGGGATTTCCAGCGAAGTCCTTACGATTGTGGTTACATTCTCTTATCTGCAGTATGATACTGGGAAATGTTTCCTTTCCCTGTTCCATAAAAGATTTATGGGTTGGGGTTAGTTTTGGTTCTTTAAAGTGTTTGGAGTTAAAGTTGCAATCTCTTACATGAAGAGCTAAAGAGAATATGTGAAAATCTCAATCACAGTTTTACAAAGTTGCCACTCCTGCCTCATCAGCACCATAAGTGGATGGGGGATTGGAGAGAATGTATTCCAGGGAAACATTGCATGCTTGCTTTGCTCTTAACCTCTTCCCTCACAGATTCAGTACAGCAGTCTCATTCCAGTCAAATACATAAGATTAGTGCTGTTTACGGTCCACTGAGCAAACAGTTCTTTGAAGCACATCCTACTGCTTTTTCAGGTGCTTTTTTCTGAATACCAAGATTTTTACAGGGTAGTTTTACATAAAAATTCTTTTAGCGCAGATAAAACAATTTATATTAGTTTACTCTGAACAAGGAAACAACAGGCTAGTTTAACTAAAGCTTTCCTGAAGTATTTTGTCCAAGGTAGATGGATGGTATGGAAATGTTTGCCTAAACTGGGCAGGTTACAAGCAGATAAGAAATAGGCATTTTAAAACAGCAAGTCCCCAGGAGCTGGAGGTTACATTACCAGCTGTGCTTCAAATGACTGACTATTTCTGAAAAAAAACTAAAAAAGGAGTAATGGCAGTCAAAAAGTGAACAGCCCAATTTCATAGAAGACAATTATTTTATTACCAAAGGAGTTATATCAAAGTAAGAAACTGCAAAAGAGTTATAAACAACTATAAAAATACTTGTATTTATTCAAAATTAAATATGAGCACTTCATTAGTTAAATGCCAATATATTATTCTCTGACAATATTCACACTTTTTAAGTCATGTTTGTCTAGCATCTTAACACATGTTATATAAAATAATTGCATATAAGAAATCACAATCTGAAGCTAAGGAATTCTAGCTTCTCCTGCAGCTAACTCTGGGTTGACCAAATGCATGAGGTCAGTGCTGTTTCCAGTCAATTGAACAAACTTACATTCAGGCATCTCCTTTTTTTCCTTCCACAGGACTCGCTGTTTTGCCTCTGCCTCAGCCAGCAGAAGCATGCTGCATCTCTCAAAAATCAGTACCCTTCCTAAGGTTTTTTAAAAAGCTAACTTTTTCTCTATTTTTCCAAACCCAAATCAGTTAGCAGACACATCAGACCCATAAGAAAACACTTCTGTGTCAGGAGAACATACCCACGATAAGCTGCTGCTTTGGTAAATTGTTACTTTTGGTCCTTTATGCGTTTTGCATAGATATAAGGAAACCAGCTACTTTTTCATAATGTTTTCTTCACCTGTAGGTTCCAAGATGGTTTTATAAATTGCTGTAGACATGTAAGTGGTTGCTTTCATATGACAGTATTACAAAGTTACTTGAAAAATCAGAAAATTCCAAGTATTTTCCAGAGCACAAAGGTTGGACACAGACTTCTGCAGAGTTCTTTGTTTCAAATGATGGTCTTCTGTTTCCACTTTTTGGACTTCAGCAGCTTGGTTCAGCCATTTCTGTTTCTGTCATCTCCAGGAACAAGGTACAGTAGCCTTCCATCAGAATTCTGGCATAAAGTGTTTATATAAGCGAGCAAGGTTCCTTGAAGAATGCATATAAAATGCAAAGATACCAAGTAATGCCACTTCAAAAGAAAAGAGCAGGATTCACCTGGAATCACCTGGAAATTATTTTTTCAAATTTATTCCAGCAAGATCGAAGGCTAGATATATTTTCTTTCAGTTCACAAACTTCTTGGTTACATTTCTTTTTGGACTGTTCACCTGTCTCTGTATCTTCTGTACTAAATACAGCTGAGCAAATCTGAAATAGAACAGATTGTATTGTTATCTGAGAACTGCTTATTCTGATCCTGTAAACATCTTTCAAAACAAACCAATTGCATTACATCCCAATGAATACTGGAGATACCCTGCCCATGGGACTGTAAGAACGTGCCTTTAACTCACAGCGAATAAGGACACCTGGAACCAGTGTGTCCAACTGACAACACGTAAACATGACAACATCCAATTGTGAGCCAAACTTTGACTGTATGTGTTAAGACTAGTGAAACAAGACAGACCAGTTCCAAGGGCTGGTGCTGTGCCCTAGTGTTCAGGATCCTAGCGAGACAAAACTATCGTGGTTCTTGTTCATATTCAATGACTGCTCATAATTTTTTGTTAAATTACTTTAGTTGGTCTTTAAATAAAAACAGGAATCCATGAGGTTAGGCAGGAGTTGCAAGGGTGATACTGACTTCTATGACCTGACTGGGATACTTTTTAGAGTAAGGCAAATGTTGGATTCACCACAGGTGACTAAGCAAAATATAGACACCAACATTACTTTGAAGATCTGGTCCCAGATTATAAGTCTCTCTACTTCAAGGAGAAAAAGAATGAGTTAAATGAAGCCTTCAATCCATCTATTTAAGCATTATATCCTTTGGTGTCTATGTGGAGACTTTTTGATGTTAGTTAATATTTTTGTGTTCAACAGGTAACACTGAGCAACACTTAACACTCTTCCTTTGCTACAATAGTCTGTAGATCACTGTGCTACATTTGAGTGGCATATCAAAAAGAAGATTCTGCCAAAGACTAAAAATCCAAATATTATCATACCTAATTGTTCTTGTTGAATTTGAGATACTGTAGTTAAAATAAAGACCAGAGAGATTACAGAAAAGAGAGAAACTCACCCTAATTGTTTGTTGAAACAAACTAAATCCAACATTACTCTTAGGGTTACTGAGAAGTAACAACTATGATTTTATACTCTAGAGAAGTTTAAATGCCTTCTTTGCATTATTCAGATCTTTGTCTCTCACTGGAAAATTAACTCAGGTATTTTACTACTGAACCAGAGCAGATATCTTCACCATAGACTTCCAGATGATTGTCTTAGTCTTTGCACTGGGTTTAATGTCTATTACAAGACAAATGCTATACAGAGCAAAATTCCTCTGGCATAGAACATGTCCATGATAGTTGTATCTTTTAGAGGTAGATGCGATAGTCTGTGTTGAGGAGCTCTAGGAAATAAGTCAAATAGTTAAACTGTAGAACGAGAACAACTCACCCTTTCTTTTTTAGGTCTTTCACATTTGCACTGTAGAACCTGTAGTGTCTCACACGAGACAAATGCTGCTTTCCATCTAAAGGCTTTGCTGATTCTGTGCTTAGAAAAGAATCTGAGCATGTTGCATGCCATGCTCTGTAGTGATTCTATTTCCTGTCAAGAGAGCAAGGAAAACAGGTCCTGAAAGGTTTGTGCACCATTAATACTTTGCAATGTTGGTTTGTCTTAAAAAAAACTCCTAAACTCTCCATCAATTACTGTTGGTTTCTTTTGCTTTCATAGTGCAAATGTTTTCAATAAAACACATAACTAATCTGACTTACCTGCCATCTCTTCAAGATATTTGAAGCAGTAATTTTTAGTAGCAATAATAGTAGCATAAGGATGTTAGGGAGAAATCACAGCTGTAATGACCTCATTTGATACAGTCAGGAAAACAAAATATTTTTGCAGCCAGTCCTTTTATCATGTTATGATAAAATCTGTAGCAACAGCTGACAGTTTTGCTTTCTGGCATTTGAGATCTGCCCAAACTGCTATTTTAAAGTTTTCAGACCTGAAGTGAAAAGCTTAGCTAATATAATTTTCTGTAAAAAAATAAAAACAGAGGTTGGGAAATTTTAATGTTTACTTCAAAAAAAAAAAAAAATGTTGTGTCTATTTTGGATTAAAAATATAGAAGAATTTTCATAGTAGAAAAAAACCACCCACATTTCTTGGATATGGAATTGCTTAATATTTACTTGACACATCATATGATTCTAGATTCAAAAAACAAACACTCCTGAACATTGAGATTTGACTTTTAAAAGGAAATACTATCTATCACACCATTTTATTCAGGGACTGGACTGTATGAAGAACTCATTTGAGTTTGTATTCTCTAAATTCTGAAAAGTTAAATTTTACCTCAGTATCATTGCAGAAAAACACTTTGATATTTTCATACTTCTTGCAGCACCTGTCACGATTCTCTGCAGACATATTTACCTGTAAAATATCATATGTCTTAAAAAATCTCTATAAGATTTATTGCAACTTTAAAAAAAGCCAACTTTCAAAATGTATCTGGAATAATGGCATTGCTCCATTAGAATCCTTGATGGCACCCTGGGGCACCGACTGCATCAAGCTCCGTCTTACAAGAGGACAGTGGCAAGGCACTGCCCCATCCAGGCCAGGACAGTCCCCCAGCCCCCTGACTGCATCTTGAGCAGAGCTGGGATGTGCCTCATGCACCTCCACCACAGGAAGGCAGCAGAATCTGCCAGAGGGTATTATTCCTTCATATCGTTTTGTCTTATGGGTCAGCCGTCTTCTAACTGCTTGCCAAGAGGGTTTATTTTTGTTCTCTAGGGAATACTTGTCTTCGTCAGAAATAAGACAGCGAACTAAAGAGAATACTTATCTATTCTAATATGGCCATTAATATTCTCCCCAGATTTGATGCCTCATTCAGGATAAAGTAATTTATCTGCAGAGAAGTACCTTTCTCTCTTCATAATTTCAACAAACATAACATGATCAAAATGTTAAAAGATTATTCCCTGATCCTCAAGGTAATTTGTTTCCAGATGAGGGTTGATGTGTCTTGGTAGAGAAAGGTTAGAAACCACTTCCATAATGCTCTGAACGATGGTGGTAGTTCAAGTGTGAAGAAATGCAATGACTCCTGATTTTGCCCTTGGAAAAGCACAGTATATTATTTGTATTTCATGCAAATAGATCTTGATTTAAGACTGCAACAGAATGGTGAATTGTCATTTAGCAACAACCTGTAAGAAAAATCCCATTTTTGTGGGAATGCCTCTACTAATACATCTGTGGTGTTTTCCCATGGAAGTGTTCTTGACAAATGAATTTAATTGCTAATAATTCATGAGGAAGACTTGAAAGGTAAATTTTGGGCATGGATTGGTAAGCTGTTATGAAACCGTTTTGCAAAGCTGTAATAAATGTGGCTGATAAAGCTGTAATGGAGGAGATTTACACATGATAATGTTAAGTTCTCCTCTGCTGTCATCTAGAAAAGATAATTTTTGTTGGCTAAACAAGATATATTAATAGGTACAAAGAAACCTATTAAGATACAAAGAAATTTTTACTGTCATAGGAATTTTGTGCCTCTGTGCATTTGTATTCAATAGACAACATGAAACTTCTGTCAAGAAGTCTCTAGTTAATAGAACAAATTACAGGTTGTGTAATGCTTTCTTCTCTTGATAAAAACATACAAACAGAAGTAGTCATGAAATTACTTTAGAAAAAAATACTTTTTAATGAAATATATGATTTATGGCCAAATGGTACATGTGTCTAACTATATGCTGCACAGGCACATAAAAACTGTATCACAGTATTTGTACATGCAAATAGGCAGTATCCACAGATTTCAGAAATTTTAAAGAGACTGAATTGTTGTATCCCCTCACATAAAACCACCATTCCAGCATAATGTGTGATTTTAAATTGGGGTTTTATCATGTTTTAACATTAGATATTTTATTATTAATTGTTAACATCTAAAAATAATCAACATTTTTTGGGGAAGCCCAAGATCTATTACCTACCAGCTCATTGATGTCGTGACTTAGTATATTCTCATACTTCACACGGATTTCAGTTGTTTTATTTCCCATTGCACAGCTAGATGAATTCACTGGAGACAGAACAAGGAGCAGTGGCAGAACTGGTAGGGTAGATCTAAAAAAGGCTGGATTACAAGAACAGTTAGGTACACATTAATGCCACAGAGTGTGTGCTATATTATCAAATACATTCTGTAATCTGTTAAAATAGTTTAAAAGGGATCTTTGTACAACCAAATGACATGTGCCTTGCTTGACCAGAAGGACTCAGCTCCAGATTAAGACACACTTTGGGTGTCTAAACTCCCTCATACCCAAAGATGATTTAGCCAGTGTGGGTAAGAGCATATAGCTATTGAGCTGACCAGCTACTTGGTGACTGTATGGGCTGAATTCATCCCCAGGCTTCACTGCAAGCATTGAATTTTATTGGACCACAACCACATCGGACATATGTAGAAGAGGAGTTTTTTAATCATATATGTTTGGACTTTCAAGTGTCTTAATCTGCAGCTGAATCTCATCTTGATTGTCTGTTTTTCCTTTGATAACTTCTACAAATCCCCATGAACACATCTTTAAAACAAAGGTGTGTTTAAATACATTTTCAGGCTGACCAAGTGTACAAATCCAGAAAAGGCATTAATGCTACTGGCCATAACATGAGATAAAGCCACAACACAACCTTCTCTGCAAGATTTTTGTGATCTTTTGGAGCAAACCTCACTACCCCTCACTTTGTTTCTCCCTTTAGTGAACCATCTTGCTTTGTTCAGATCCCTGGTGTTCTGTCCTTGCATGACATCCAGGAAAATATGAGTTCTGTGGGGGTGGGCAGAGAGAAAAGATTGAAACATCAAAAGAACCTGAAGGGACTGACAGGTGGTTGCAGGTGACTGACCTGGTCCTGGGAATGAGGGAGACTGAGAACATGAGAATACGTGATTAGGAAGATCATAACTGGACTCTGGCGTGTCGCTAGTCTGGCTAGGATGATGCTTAAATTGAAAGTTTTGAAAAAAAAAAAAATAATCATAAAGCTAGAAATTTATGCCAGAGGACTAGCAAAGATCGCAGCAGGTTTCTGGAGGAGTAAGCACCATTTCTGCCCATCTCCACTACTAAGAACAACAACTGCATACAGTGTACTGTGGGATAGCAGCCAGGAAAGGAAGAAGGGGTGCCCTGGCCCCAGCTGCTACTTTCCTTCCTCTCCGGAGAGGATGGGCTGTTGGGTACACCAGCCCAGCACTCAAGAGATGAACACCTCTGTCCTTGGGCATCACAGCAAAGCTCAGCCTCAGCGAGAAATTTTGAACGACTAAGAAGAAAGCAATAAAACTTGACCATAATTTTTCTTGACCCACCTAACTTCTGTAATACAAAAACCATGATCACCCATATGCTCATTGCCATTAAAAGAAACACGGTCCCTTTACAGCCCATCCTAGCCAACTCCCAGCACACACAGCAGAATGAATCTCCAAAACAGATACATGCTTGTCCTGACTAGTGAAGCTTTCTTTTTCTGATAGATTGCTTGTGAAGGTGCCATGATGTACACCTCTGCCCTAGAAACAGGACTGGAAAAATTTTACCTGTACAAACTAAATCACAGAATTCTTGTGGCAAGCTGCCTGCCAAATTTTAATGGGAAATTTGATGGGTTCAAAAACCAGATTTTTTTAACCTTTCCATATACTGGTCAACCAAGGTCTATTAATGTCTCAAAAAGTCTGGCCCGATGAGCTAAATGAATCTTAAACAGATCTTACAGGTAGTAAATTTAAAAACTCTGTAAGGTGACTCCATTTTGATCTTCAAGCTCCAAGTGGAGACACTTGACTTCCACAGAGCTTTATCGTTGTAAATCTCTATGCTAACTATATCTCTGTTGAATGATTTATCAGTTTGAAGGACTAAGATTTAATATTTTAAAAGATGTTCACAAAAAACATTCAAGAACTCAATTATAGGGCAACATTTTTCGAATCTCCCATTGCACCTCTTGATTCCAGTGCAAAAGATGAACTGCGATGCTTGTTGGCAGATAGGGTAATACAAACAACTTGGATATGCTGCTTCACAAACATGCTTCAAGGGACAAAAATAGCAATCTTCTAAATTAAAACAATCTGACTCCATCACTTTAAACTTGGTTTGTCCAGCAACAAGTGAAGATCAGAGGTGAAAAACACAAGGTCACTTTTATTTCTTCATTTTTACTTTCTCTGTATCATACAGATTGCCAATCTTTTTTAAATGAGGAAATTACAGAATAAAAGCAGGTCACAAGTTGCACACTCATGAAGTCCCTTGAGCCACTGCAGGATGGTGGTCAAATCTTTTCAGACATTCCTAAATGAGTCCTCTGGAAAAAACATTAGGCAAGTGTCATAGAAAGTTCTAGGAGATATAGACTGAAAATTAAAAGGGATTTTCTTAAAGTTAGATAACTTCAAAAGAATAGGAGTTTAGGGCACTCCATATGACCAGCAATTAAAAAGAAAGAGCATGTGTATTACTGGGAATAACCCATCTTTTCAGTAAACTCCCAAAACCTCCTAAGTCATATCTGGAAAGCCCCAAAAATTCTCCTACAAAAGACAGGAAGAGTTAGCATTCCAGTATTTCCACATATTTTTTAAAAAAACCCTCTTGGCTTTTTAATTTTAAAAAACCCTCATGTGCATACAGCCCGAGGCACATCCTCGGCCGCACCCAGCGGGATCCTTGCAGCAGCCCGGGTCCCCCACAACCCACCCCCACGGCGGCGGGCGGCTCTCTCTGCCCCCGGCCGCGCTCCGTAGCCCGCAATCCCGCGGGGAGCGGTCATCGCCAGTTCTGCTCCTCTGTCCCGCTGGACCCGTGCGGAGGGGCGGGCGAGCGCTCCCGCCCGGGGGCGAGGCACCCCCGGCACTGCGCGGCACCTGCTCCGGTCGCTCCCGCGGGGCAGCAGGTGCCCAGGGAGCCAGATGCCCGCGGGAAGGAAGGGAGGTGCCCGAGGGGAGGTAGGTAGGTGCCCGCGGTGGGTGCAGCGCGAACCGGCGCGGAGCAATGCTTCCAGCAGCTCCCCCGCCCCGCGCTGTCCCGCTGCCTTCGCCACTCCCGACCCTCCCTTCCCGGCAGCAGGCGTGATGGGAACCGGTCTCTTTTACTTTCATTCTACGGGGAAAAGGGAAAAAAAAAGCAAAACTGGGAATTTCCCCGGCCGTCACCACGGGTTTAAAAGGCACCGGGCAGCAGCGCGCCGGCAGAGCGGGCGGGACGGCGGGGCCGGCGGCGCGGAGACAGCGGAGCAGGTGAGCAGCCAGCGCGGCCGGGGGCGCGGAGCAGCGCGGCGGAGCGCTGCCCAGCCGGGGGTGGGTGAAGCGGGGCGCCTTGTGCGGAGCGGTGCGGTGCGGGGCGCGCTCCTTACCATGGAACATGGTCCGTGGGGAGGCTGTCGGGGAGCTGCGCCGACGGGTCCGCGGTCATGGTGGCGGCGCCGCCTCGCCCATGTCGCCCGCAGCCCGCGGAGCGCCGCGCAGGGGCCGAGGGGGCCGCGGCCGGGCCGGGCTCAGCAGCCCCCCGCCGCCCGCC